>JALQPE010000069.1:0-255232 GCA_030407315.1 Asparagopsis taxiformis | reverse complement strand
GAAACGACGGCGAAACGATTCTGAGTTAGTTACTAAATGATACGCGCGCCAACGGGCTCCTAAGACCGAGGTTAACGTACCACTCGCAGTGAAAAGCCGCCGCTACGCGCCGCCGCTTTGCCGAATAATTGCGTGTGATACGAACCTGCAACGGGCACGCGCCGCCGCGAACTCGAACCACGGGCTACGTAAGCCATACGACACCCGACGGGGTAGACGCCACAACAAAAAAATTGTGGGGAGGGGCTTACGCTAACCCCTCCTCTCCTGCAGACGACCTGCCAACACGTATTACGAAGCTCAACGGAGCCATGCGATTACGCAAAGAAACAAGACGAAGTTTACGAAGCAATACGATGCTAGAGCCGACGTGGCCTACGAACTAACCTAGGAACGACCTAGTAGCGACGCGAAACGCTTGCCCGCAGGGTCATACGGACCAGGGCCTTCGCCGCGGCTATCGTGGCTGCGGCTGCGAGTGGGCTGAACGAAGCCCGGCGCGTACGGATCGACGGTCTGCGTGACCACGGGGGCTCGCTCGCGACGAGACGCGGGATTCCTAGCGTAAGGATCCGCAGTCCCGTGACTGCGCGTATCCGAAGGCGCGCGCCGGAGCGGGGTCGCGTGGCAGGTACGCCGCTGCGTGACCATACCCGACGGGGTCGCCGAAGCCGCCGCCACTCGCGTAACCGTACGGTTCATTACGAACGCCAACGGGCGGCGCGTAACTACGAGTCGCCGCGGCGAGACGCTCCGAAATCGCGCGTTCCGTTGCCAAGCGGGCAGTCAGGTCCAACGTCTGGGCCCTGAACTCTTCGGCTGCGCGAGCCACGGACGAGATGAGGGAACGGATAACCCAGCCGTCCGCACGAGGCGGAGCGGACATCGACGTACCGAGAAGCCGACGGGCATCCTCATCGGAGACGCGGTCGTCCAGGCTCACGAAGCGTGGCGCGCGTTCGGCGGCGTGGCCACATTCGGACGACCGACCTGGGCAACGTTTGCCCTGTTCCGTAGCCTCGCGTGGCACGACCTCTCGAGGTTCCGGCGCACGCGGCGCTTCGTTTTGACGGCCACGACGGCCAGAACGCGTCCCCTCGGGGGCGCTCGTTGCCCCCGAGGCCGCCGAAAAACCGGCACGATTGCCACGACGGCGTTCGGAACGGGGAAGCGACCCGCGGCACGTAAGCCCCATCGCTACGAACGGAGACGAACTCCTGGTTATCGCCGCTTGCGTAATCGGGACGTATAACCCGATACTCCGGCCCAACGCAAGGGCGCCGCGAACCTCAGCCAACGCGCTGGTAACGGAGACGAACGTGTCGGAACCGTCCACCGGGATTGCACGAAGCATCTCGTAATCGGCCAGGAAGTCCAACGTGGACTCCGGCAGCAGGCACGCGGCGCCCGAACACACGACGTTCCACGAACGCGAGCACGCGAGCATCGCTGCGTGTTCGATGTCCACGGCCATGAGGAAACGTTCCTTCACGGGGGCAGGCGCGTCCTTCACGGCATCGGTGAAATAATGTACCACGCGTGGTAATAACGTGGACGACCCACGGGGGTACGGAAACTCCTCTACTACATCCGGCAACGGCGGGAAGTAGAGCTCGCTCGGGACGACCCACGGAGCTGACGCGTGCGACACACGATAGTCGTCCGCGTTCACGTGGCGGAGAGCGAAGTGGTCATCGTACGACACGACGCTTTTGGAGATGACGCTCAACGAGAGAGCAGTCTTCCATTCGGCACGTTGCCTTTCGGAAAGTGTCCGCGGACATACGAATACGGACGACACCGAGATGAACGGCGGTTCCTCGGGCGTCCCCTTCCATAAGTATGCGTCCATACGGTCGACGTAGATCGCGTCGTTGACGTCACGCAACCACGAGCGGTCGCAACGTATCGACGCTGGGATCTGGTAACGTTCCGATCCCGGCGGCCCGTTGGCGAAACGACGCCCGGCTGCTCGCCCCCACGTATCTTCGGCGGAACGCATATAGTCGACGACCGCGCGGGCGTCCAGACGATCTCTAGCCAACGTGGCGAGATCGTCATCCGTGATACCCACGCGGGGCAACGCAGCCCACGCGTGGGTCAGGACGCCTACGTTTAGCGCCGCACCGCCACGTGAGGCGGTGCCGACTGTCCCAACGGGGTCACCACCCTCCGGCGAGGGGTCCTGGCGAGGAGAACGCGGCGAGCCATCACGACGAGGCACGCCCGTGCGAGCCGCCGCCACAGCACGACGCGAACGAGCGGCCGCTGCCATCGCGGCTACACCCATCGAAGGGGCCGCGGCATCCGGAATGATGGGTGACGAATTCCCCGAGTCGGACGCCGTTGCGTCATCATCACGTGGGGCGACGGCCCTAGCAGCCTCGGCAGGCGTCACGGAAGCCACTAGGCGAGACGGAGCCATCGGGCGAGACGAAGAGGCGACGGCCTGCGAAGCAACGGCTTCTCCCGCCCTAACGGATGGGGCGGGCGCGACGGACGCTTCCGTCGCTGGCGGCGCACCGGCCCCGACGAGGGAGGGAGCGCCCTGCGAAGGGTTTCTCGCTCCACCTCCAGCAGAGCCGGCGGGCCGCGGGGTGTTAGCATCGGTACTGCGAGTCGTAACCATCGTGGTTACGCTGTACACGATAATTACGACGAGTGCAACGAGCACGACGACGAGAGCCACGCGGGCTAAACGGAACAAGAGAACGAAAGGCAACGGCCTGGATGACGATGGTGAGAGGAAGGGTGAGCGACGATCGCTATCACGTTAAGCCGCCGCTTAAATATCCTTCGGACGACCGTTGTCGACATGCCCGCTGGCAGATTCACGAAAAGGCCGCGGCCTGCGCTCGTATCGCGCTGAATTGAAGCACACCCGCGTGGTGGAATTGGACACTGCATCCGTTGCAGGAAAACGCCTAAGCGAGGCATTGACGTACGACGCCAACGGGCGGGCCGCGATGATTACGAAAGAGCCGGAGCGCACGCGCGCGCTCCGGCGCCGTGGCGATTCGATCAGCCAACCGGGCCATGTACGTTTCAACGAGATTTTTCGGGACAACTGCCACGTCCGCAGTTGTACCCGAAAAGGCGCCACGGCCCCGTGTCTCAGGCGCGTCCTGACGGGCCTCGCGTGGCCGGGACGTCCACGTGTGGGGGTGGGGCTGTGTAGTATACGTGGCAATTCCGAAATTGCAAATATTTACGTTTTTCCGCGGAATTCGAATTTCGCCGGATACGACCGGCGACAGCAATGAACGAACATTGCTGGCGCATGCGCGCGCGCAACCTGCACACGTGTGCAACGAACGTACTGGCAACGGCCAACGGACCAACGGGTCCCTACGTGTGACCCACAA
Organism: Asparagopsis taxiformis; assembly: GCA_030407315.1. NCBI lineage: Eukaryota > Rhodophyta > Florideophyceae > Bonnemaisoniales > Bonnemaisoniaceae > Asparagopsis > Asparagopsis taxiformis. The sequence goes on along the minus strand of JALQPE010000069.1, from coordinate 251,867 downwards.
GGTCCTTTCCCATTCGGGGACGTTACGAACAGTGTTTACACTGTAAAGCGATGCCATCGTGGCCATATAGGTATTGGCATCGTGCCGGGAGGGAAAGGGGACAAGACAACGATCGAGCAACGGCTCTAGTCTACGACTGACTTCTACGTTTACGTTTACGTTTTGCCTAACGAGGCTTCGTCTCCGTCGAGCTGCGTACTCCCTACCCATCGCCGCACGTAAGGCTGATTGCGTGTAGTGCCTCGGGCTTGGTCGAGAGCGCCTCCGGTGACGTACCACCTCGTGTGCTAACGTAATCCTCGCGTGGATTGTTGCGTCGTGACGCTCGTGTCTACTCGCTAACCACTCTACCTTCCTACCTAACAATACAGTCAAAACACCAGCGGGTGGACTGCTCGTTTCGTTTCGTTAAGGACAGCGTGTCCGTGGCTCGTACCAGCTACTTCTAGAACTAACGTGGTTCCACAAGGCGCAACGATTGCGTACGCGGTACGCTCCCCGTTGGGAATCGTCCCACTCAGGCGTGAGGGCGGCGAAGCCCTCGCGAAGGTTTTGAACCTACCGTTAGTCGACGCGACGACGCGGACAACTACGAACGGGTTGGGCGACGAAACGCCAGACCCGTTGGTCAACGAAAAGGGGAACGACCCCGCCACGGATTGGCAGTCGACAATCGATTTGTCGCACCTCGACGACGAGGATTTACGAAAGCGCATCAACGAGATGCTAGCCACACATTCGTCAATGTGGACGAGCGGACGCCTCGGCGAAATCAATGCTACGGAGCATCGAATCGAACTCGAACCGGGCACGCGGCCCATACGTTCAATGCCCTATCGTCAGGGTCCGGCTCTACGTACGATAGCCGAGGAGCAGATCACGAAGATGCTCAACGAAGGGGTTATCGAACCCGCGTCCAGCGAATGGGCGTCACCAATCGTGTTGGTGCCGAAGAAGGACGGATCCTTACGTTTCTGTGTCGACTACAGGCGTTTGAACGCGAAGACGATCGCTGATTCGTACCCGCTTCCTCGTATGGAAGATTGCCTCGATTCGCTTGGCGACGCCGCCATCTTCACGACACTCGACTGTAACGCCGGTTACTGGCAAGTGCCCGTCTCCGCCGAGGACCGTGATAAGACAACGTTTACGTCTTTCATGGGAACGTATCGCTACGTGCGAATGCCATTCGGGCTACGAAATGCCCCCGCTACGTTTCAGCGGACGTTGGACATAATCCTCTCCGGGGTACGTTGGCAATCGTGCCTGGTCTACTTAGACGACGTAATCGTCTTTTCGAAAGACCTCGAGTCTCACCTGGGTCACGTTGACCAGGTGCTTTCCCTGCTACGCGCAGCGGGAGTAACGTTAAAGCTCACGAAGTGCTCGTTCTTTCAACCACGAGTTGACTACCTGGGGCACGTGATCACCCCGGGAAGCTGCACGTCGCAGCTCGGAACAAGGAAGCCTTTCGTACGGCTACGTTCCCACGCGACAAGACGCAATGTCGATCGTTTTTGGGCGCGGCCAACGTTTACCGCCGTTTCGTAAAGGCGTATGCCGAGATCGCTCGGCCACTCAACACGATGTTGAAGAAGGACGCTTCCCCCGATTGGACGAACCCAACGGACGCGCAAACGAATGCGTTCGAAACGTTGAAGACAATACTGGTGTCGCCACCAGTATTGCACCTTCCGAAGGCGGGACGTCCGTTCATGATCGATACCGACGCGTCGGCGTATCAGCTGGGAGCTACGTTGCTCCAACAGCAGAACGAAGATAAACCCAACGAATGGGTGCCGATTGGGTACTGGTCGAAGACCCTTAACGAAACCAAACGTGGTTACTCGGCGACCGAGCGCGAGTGTTACTCCGTCGTCTGGGCGATAACGTCGCTCCGACCCTACGTAGAGGGTCAACGATTTACCGTACGTACGGATCACGAAGCCTTACGTTGGCTGATGACGTTGACGGACGCGTCCGGACGACTACTACGATGGAGGCTACGCGTTGCCGAATTCGATTTCGAAGTATCGTACAGGCCTGGGCGCGTGCACCAAGTACCTGACGCTTTATCACGTGTGATATCTACGTATGACGACGGTCGACCCGTCGACGATGACGTACCATCGTACGGGGACGCGGTCCTCGTGACGACTCGCAGTCGGCGACAACCCACACGAAATGGGCAAGGACGAACGACGTCCGCACGTAAAAAGGCGACGAATGCCAGGGGTCACGACGACCCGTCGAACGAGACTCGTGATGAGCGAACATCAGCCACGACGGCTGGCCACGATGGCCTCGAGTTCAACCGCGACGCGTCGCTCGATGACGTTCTTGACGAGGAGCCGGATTTCCTCGACGAACAGCGCGCTGCTGAGGACGATTCGGCACGCGTGCCACCGGCTGACTTTCAGCTTCCCATTACGAGGGACGTGCTCATCGAAGCTCAACGCGAGGACGCGTTCTGTCAAACGATACTGACACGACAGTCCGAGACGCAGGACGCTGCATTCTTCGAAGGCCACGATGGCCTACTCCGACGCCGGAACCCTCACGATGAGGAACGTACACAAATCGTTGTGCCGGCTTCGTTACGGCCACGGCTGCTGGAGTTAACGCACCACCACGTCCTCGCTGGACATCCCGGGCAAACGCGTATGTACTATACCCTACGGAGGACGTACTACTGGCCCGCGATGGCCGCCGACATCCACGCAACGGTACGAAACTGCGTGGGATGTGCGAAGAACCGCGTGAAGCTTCGCAAACGGACGAACCCGTTACGTTTATTTCCGGCTACGGAGCCGCTGCGAGACCTATGTATCGACATACTAGGTCCGCTTACGAAGACCACGCGTGGTAACCGATTTATCCTCGTAATAACAGACCGCTTCACGAAGCTGACTAGAGTCGTACCTCTACGAAATATCGATTCCGCCAACGTGGCGAGCGCGTTCGTCAACGCGTGGGTCTTCTCGTATGGACCCCCACGGACGCTCATAAGCGATAACGGAAAGCAGTTCGCTGCTAAGTTCTTCCAGCGCGTCTGCAACGAAATCGGCGTGACGAACGTCTTTACGTCGACGTACCACCCCCAAACGAACGGGCAGGTGGAGCGCTACAACAGGACGATCCTGGCGATGCTGCGCAATTACGTGAACGAAAACCAGAACGACTGGGATCGATACGCATCGGCGTTAACGTTTGTGTACAACACGCATGTGCATTCGAGCACGGGCACGACGCCCTTCGATTTGATTCTCACGAATCCACCGCCACCATTGGCGCTACACACGTCGGTAACGAACCGCGAACTACCCGACGGGGGAGGGCGAGCCACTTACGTTCGTGAGCTCGCCACAACGATGGATAACGCGTATCGAACGCTGAAGGCCGCGCAGGCACGTTATAAACGAAATTTCGACAAGCGAGTCCGTGTCTCGAATCGAAACATCCGCGCGGGAGAATACGTATTCATCGACCCGACGGACGGGACCACGAAGGGCACGAAGCTCGGCAACCACGCGTTGGGACCGTTCCGCGTACTACGTAACGACGTACGAACGTTCGTCATCCAACGAGGAGACGTAGTTGAACGTGTCAACTCGGACCGCGTTGCGTACGCGCCAACGCCGGCGAACGCGCCCCCGCCGGAGCCATACGATGCCACCGAGGCAGACCTCGACAAGAACCGCGACGGTCCAGCGTATGTAGTAGACGACCTACTCAACCACCGCGTGAACGAGGACGGAACGTTAGACTTCCTCGTGAAGTGGGTCGGGTATCGTAACCCTACGTGGGAACCCCGCCGGAACGTATCTGAAGAGAGCGTCTCTCGATACTTCGCACGCGTGCGACGAGCAACAACGTGAAAGGCCACGACGGCCCCCGAAAACGCACACGAGCGTCGGGTTAAGCGCACGCGTGCGCGAGTTGCACGATGCAACAAACGAAGGCGACGAGCCGCACGAACGAGAAGCGAAGGCACAACGAGTGGCCGGGACGTCCACCCTTGCGTTGGGGGGGCGCGATGCGTGCTAGAGCCGTCGCTCTTTTCGTTTTCGACACCATACGTTGGTGGAGGCACGAGCGCCAACGAAAGATTGGACGACGAGTCCACGCGCGGACGATTCACACGATGTGAAGAGCCACGACTGGCTCGACAGTGTTGACCGTCCCACGGGCAAAGGTGACGACACCACGGGCCACGGACGGACAACACGTCAGATTTTTCGCGCGAAAAATTATACGAGGGCCAGCGGGCCATGGACGCACGGTACGAAAAATCGGGCCGATTACAGTGCGCTAACCCGGCAAAATCTCGGGACACGCGTGCCCCGAAAATTTCGTAATTTTGGCATGTCACGTGAGCCATCGTACGTCCCCGTGGACAGCCGCTGACAACGAGTCGCATCGACCAACGAGGTCAACGCCAAACAGCTCGCGAAGCTAACGGCTACGTGACGCCGGAAGGCGGAGAAACGACGTAGGACGGACGCGTCCCCAGCGAAGATGGCAACGGCCTCATTACAAAACTCCCCGCACGAAGCGGAACGAAGCTATACGTTAGCCGACGAATTAGACCAACGGGTCTCAGCGCACGAAGCGCGCGAGTAAAGCGTGCGAACGACGAGCCAACGAGGCCGCGACGACGGACGGCGAACCGAATCGCCATCGTGAGGCACGACGCCGAACACGGTAGCCACTTACGGCAACCACGGAACGACACAACGGTGTCCTGCCACGCGGGCATAGCGAATGACGCGCGAAAGCGAAAAGCCCGCCGGCTAGTCGAGACGCACGAGCAAACCCGAAAGGGGTTGACCACGTACGGTCACGAAGGCTAAGACGCGCACGTCCGCGTCGCAGAACGAGAAGCTAACGAGCTTAGACCCCGTTCGAATTCGAAGGCGCGCGCGCCACCGGCCACGTCGGCCAGGATACGAACGCGTACGCGGACGTCCCTAACGATAACGACGCACGCCAACGGGTCGAACGCACGAAACGAAATACGAATACGCAACTGCGTACAAGCGGTAGCCAACGTAAACGGCACAGCTGAAGGCAACGTCTGCCGACGAACTTGGCTCACGAGGCAGCCTCAAACGCCCGCGGGCATGCGAAACGACTCCGTCAATCGCGTCCCCGTCGGGTTCGTAAGGCGAATAAACGAAATTACGCAACAGCGTAGAGGGCGAGCATTACGTATGCCCAGGTGCACGTCGCACCACATAACGGATGAGCTAACGAAACGCTCCTCGGACGCCGCGGCGAACGACGCCACCACGCGAAGCGGACTAGCGCAACGGTTGCGCCACCGGCTAACGTGAAGCCGCGGGAACGTAAAGCGCGACGGCGCTAACGGTGTTAACGGCTATACGAAAAGCCAAGCCCGCCGGCAAAAAACGTTGTCTACGGAACCGCGACGCACCACGACGCACTACCGCGTACACGCAACGGCGTGAAACGTCAAGCCAACTCACGCGCGAGTCGGCCTGACGCTTAGCGAATTTTTCGTCCAGCTCACCGGAGCGAATTAAAATTGGCACCGACGTGCTACGTGCCAGAGAGCTCGAACGCTCAACGGAATTCGACACCCGACGGGGTTATCCGCACGAGGGACGACGGCGGAAACGAATTCCGAGATAGTTACAAAATGATAACGCCACTGGCCAACGTGAAGCCGCGGCAACGCGAAGCGCGACGGCGCTAATGACGTCAACGGCTATACGAAAAGCCAAGCCCGCCGGCCACCACGTCGTCAACGAAACCGCAACGTACTGCGACGAATTACTGCGTACACGCCACGGCGTAGAACGTCAAACCGACTCACACGCGCGTCGGTCTGACGTTCGACGAAATTTTCGCCCAGCTCATCGGAGCAAATTAAAATTGGCACCGACATGCTACGCGCTAAGGAGCTCGAACGCTCAACGAAATTCGACACCCGACGGGGTTATCCGGACGAGAAACGACGGCGGAAACGATTCCTGAGTTAGTTACTAAATGATACGCACGCCAACGGGCTCTAAGATCGAGGTTAACGTACCACTCGCAGTGAAAAGCCGCCGCTACGCGCCGCCGCTTTGCCGAATAATTGCGTGTGTTACGAACTTGCCAACGGGCACGCGCCGCCGCGAACTCGAAGCACGGGCTACGTAAGCCGTACGACACCCGACGGGGTAGACGCCACAACAAAAAATTGTGGGGAGGGGCTTAACGCTAACCCCTCCCCCGCTGCAGACGACCTGCCAACACGTATTACGAAGCTCAACGGAGCCATGCGATTACGCAAAGAAACAAACGAAAGTTTACGAAGCAGCTCGATGCTAAAAGCTTACGAGGCCTACGACTAACCACGGAACGACGCCAACGGGCGGGCCGCGATGATTACGAAGAGTCGGAGCGCACGCGCGCACTCCGGCGCCGTGGCGAACCGATCAGCCAACCGGGCCGCGTACGTTTCAACGAGATTTTTCGGGACAACTGCCACGTCCGCAGTTGTACCCGAAAAGGCGCCACGGCCCCGTGTCTCAGGCGCGTCCTAACGGTCCTCGCGTGGCCGGGACGTCCACGTGTGGGGGTGGGGCTGTGTAGTATACGTGGCAATTCCGAAATTGCAAATATTTACGTTTTTCCGCGGAATTCGAATTTCGGCGGATACGACCGGCGACAGCAATGAACGAACATTGCTGGCGCATGCGCGCGCGCAACCGGCACACGTGTGCAACGAACGTATTGGCAACGGCCAACGGACCAACGGGTCCCTACGTGTGACCCACAAGGTCCTTTCCCATTCGGGGACGTTACGAGCAGTGTTTACACTGTAAAGCGATGCCATCGTGGCCATATAGGTATTGGCATCGTGCCGGGAGGGAAAGGGGACAAGACAACGAACGAGCAACGGCTCTAGTCTACGACTGACTTCTACGTTTTACTTTTACGTTTTGCCTAGCGAGGCTTGGTCTCCGTCGAGCTGCGTACTCCCTACCCATCGCCGCACGTAAGGCTGATTGCGTGTAGTGCCTCCGGGCTTGGTTGAGAGCGCCTCCGGTGACGTACCACCTCGTTTGCTAACGTAATCCTCGCGTGGATAGTTGCGTCGTGACGCTCGTGTCTACTCGCTAACCACTCTACCGTTCTACCTAACATACAGTCAAAACACCAGCGGGTGGACTGCTCGTTTCGTTTCGTAAGGACAGCGTGTCCACTGGCTCGTACCAGCTACTTCGTCACCGAACTATCGTTCCACATCCCAGTACAACTTCTTACGGACAGCAAGAGCCTTTTCGATGTCATATCAAAGGGCTCTCGTACGTCAGCGAAGCGCATGATGCTGGATACTGCTGACGCTCGAGAAGGTTTCAAGGACAAGGTCATTTCGGATATCGGGTTTGTCCGAAGCAGTGCTAACGTAGCTGATGGGCTGACAAAACGCAAGTCTCAAGGACTGCTTGGTAGTGTTCTTTCCACAGGTAAGCTCTGTGTCCGCCCCGAGCAGTGGATAATACGGGACTAGCTCCTGATCGAACACATCAAGTAGATAGACTATCCAGTAGTTCCCTTTATTGAATCCTACCTTCCTTTTCTTCTACTTCACTTTACTATTCCCATCTTTCGAGACCACCATCTACCTCACTTCAGCTATGTGGGGATCTTCAGCCTCCTCGCCCGCACACATCCGAAGATTCTCCTCACTAAGCTTAATCGGGAACTTCTCAGCGCTGTCCAATATCAAGCCCCCCCTGGCATCAACTGCTACGGTATGATCCACTACCTTGGGTTGACAGATGCGGACTATCCACACCACGCTCTTCAGACCGCTCATATGTCTGAATCCATTCTTCTTATTCTTCCCGGACCCTATGCGGATACCTTTAGGCTTGATGGCCTTCATGCCAAATTTCGGTGCTACAAGGCCGAGTGGCTTGAGGCTTTCGAACTGAATATCCAACTACCAGACTTTTCCCAAGGCATCTCGGGCTCTTTTGGTATCGAATATACGCTGCATATCGTTTACTATGGCATCCCTCACACACTCGAATTCATCACCACGCATCAGAATGTGCCCGTATTGATTCAACATACGCTTACGCAACTTTAGATGAGGCCCCCTCGCACCAGTGGTTTTGATTATCACTGCTATCCCAGGGTTGCTCATACAGAATAAGCGCAACTCGTTTCTTGGAGCCTCCTTCCTCAATTCCACCGTCATATCATGTGCAGGTGGATTGAATACGAAGCAGGTTGTACGCTCGTGCGAGCGGCACACTCTGCGAGTGCGCAGCGTCACGCTACCATTCCCATGTGGGGCAATATCAAGGCTCGACAGATCAATCGCATGAAAACTCTCAAGTCTACCATTAGCCTTCCCCTAACCACAGAAGCGTTCAGACGATATCTTGTGACCATTTGCATCCTTACTGTCGTCTCCGTATACAATGGCCTCCACACAAAAGAGGTCATCGTCAGACGATTCCGATCCATCTAGGTTATGCTGCGGCATCGTGCGGGAGTAAGCCGGCAAGGTTAAGAATGAGATCTGCGTCCTTTTGGAACCAAAGTGAGGTATGGAAGCAGCGACGAGAGGGTTTCCACTTGAAAAAAGGGGGATGCAAGGAGAGCTGGTGTGATAGGTGCTTTCTTTTGCATGTGCTTCAATTTCAAGGCCAAGACCTTTTATGCACACTGGAATACCTGGAGCAGATTTGTTCTTCAGGGCGCACTGCAGTGCGCGCTTTGACAATTCAGATGGCCCGTTCTAGACCGTTCTGGTTGCCGCCGTCGGCGGTGACAACAAAGGGTGCTGACTTGTCAACTCTTGTATACTTGGCAGCCATGTGCCCTGCGCCTGTGTGTGTGTGCCGCTAACTACCCAATCGGAGGGAGTGTCAATGTAGCACACATATCCGTTTTAGATTAATTTTAATACAGCGCCTGTGGCTATGTATTGGTTGCATGTGGCACCCCATAAAGTAGCGCCACAGTATCCGCGGGCACACATATATTGTGCTGCAGGCGTGCCTGGTAGAAAGAGGTGGAATGAGCGAGAGTAGTGAGAGTAAATTGACGTTCGTCTTTACTACCAAAGGGTGGACTCCCTGATCGCTACTAGCTCTACAACCGGCCGCACAGCGTTCCATCCAATCGATTGTACGATTGGACGTCTGTGCGCAGTGCGATTCCACCGATAGTCACGACAGGTAGGGTTGGTAGACATGTTGTTGAGCTGTGAGTGGATGAGTGGCCTGTAGAGGTATATGGATGTGAGAGTTGGTCTGGACTGGATTAAGTGGCTGCTTTAATACTCTATTGGATTGCAACTACTATGAAGAAAGCCTGTGTTTGGAATAGTCGTGGTCATCTAGTTTCACGCTTGGCAATTAGGAAATATATCGATCTTTGATCAAATGATCGATCTGTGATGATTCAATCTGCAATTATTCTAGTGTTATGTTTTAGATCAATTTTCTAGGATTTTTTGAAATGAACATATTATATGGTCGCTTTCTAAATATTTATTTTAAAAGCCATTATTTGATCAAGAGGTCTAATGGCAGATTTTTTGCAATGGCGGCCCTGGGGAAACAATGATACGAGAGGTGATGCAGGTATTTTTCTGCAGACCATCATATTTTGTTGGCAGGGTGGTACAGTGTTTGGGCTTGGTTTCACATAATTTTAGTGGCTGCGTCGTAAGGTTCCGCGTGACTTTTCTAAGCTCTGACCCGCAGACTATAATGGTTTGTGCCGAGACGAAGCCGATGGGATTGGAGAGGAATGCCTTTCTCTGTTTTTTTTATGGGTTTGGTCGTATTTTATCACCCTTACGGTAGAGTGTAATGAAAGCCGCGAATGTTCGGTGTGTGTTTTGAATGACAAAAAATGGCTTCTGCGATAGTGGGAAGTGTGGTTTGTTCTGTTATCAGGGATTATTCAATTGTTGGTTAATTGGGGAGGAACTATATAGCGGTTAAGGCTAGGGAGAACATCAGCGGCGATGGCTGATAAGTGGGCTCTAGATTGTTAGGGGAATATGTGCTGTGAAAGAAGTCTGGGCCTAAGAACCGTTGATTAGGTATGGTATGTGTTGTACGCGACCACGGGACGGGGAGTGAAACGGTGTAAAATGTAGAAACGTAGATAGATTGATTTTTACTAAGTCTAGCTTATCTCCCTCTAGGTTATTCCGACCGCTGGGAGCTGTATTTAGCTTCCTACGGTTGGACGACTGGAAACTTCCAGACGTCTACCTAACCCTAAATTAAAATTCTGGTAGAAATTACCTGTAGAATTTTTCTTGTAAAAGTCATTTCCACATGACCCCCCGGCCAGACCGAGGCACCGAGGAGGTCTAATTTCGCAGGTTCTGGGCCGCGCTCGGTATAAAAGCCGGCAGTACTTCCGCGTGGGTCTGGACTCCAGACCCTCTTCCACCGCTGACCCCTTCCTTACTGTAAGCACCGTAAGTACTTTACAGTAGTTGGTAGCTTACTGTAGTGCGATATCTTACAGTAAACGTCTGTTTGCAGCCATCCCACTTCCCGCCTTCCCTTCGGTCGTCTCTCCGAGCACCCTGCGTAGTCGCGGTCATCGATTTGTTGAGATCTTGCTTACGTGGGCCTTTCGGTACCTGGTGGGTGATCCATTGAGATGGCCAAGACGAAACAGACCGCAAAGAAGTCGACTGGGGGGACTGCCCCTCGGCAGGAGCTAGCTGCTCGGGCGGCGCGGATTCCCAGACGAGACCCTCCCGCGGCTCCTGGCACCTACCGTCGCGAGGGCGGCCAGGAGGTACGCTATCGCCCCGGGGAAGCCGTCCCCGCGCGGGCCAACGAGGTTAACTTCGACGACAAATCCCATCGGGGAATTCGTCAGAACCTCTTCCGTTGGTTCGGACGTGAAGACGTCCAGAACATCCGCCGCTCCTCCGACCACCGTGGTCGTTTCGTCGTCGACTTTGGCCGAAATCGTCGCGATCCGTGCCAAGTGACGGCCAGGGAACTAGAGTTCCTCTTCGGGCCTCAGATCGTCGAATTCGCCTCCGATCCGGCCATCTCCATCCTTACCGCGGAGATGGCTTGTCGTCTCGGTCTCACTGAATCCCACGGTGACACCGAGAAGTACGCCGAATGCCCCGACGACACCGATTGGATCATCGAGAAGATCTGGTTGTCGAAGGGAGGTGAGAACGGCGAACTGGAAGGCTGCTTCTATGCCTCCGCCGAAGGGGAGCGAACCGGCCATCGAATCGATCTGTATACCATGGTTTTCCGTCAGGTCTCCGAACCGGCGGAGCGCGACGCGGCACTCCAGGAGCAGGATAACCCCTCTCCTGTGACCAGAGGGAATGGTCAACCCTCGCGGGTGAGTTTAATAGCCAGTATCGACGCTTGGTGTTACAAGAAACCTGGGAAGAAGAAACGAGTCAATGTCGCCATGGCTCGGGTGCCCTCCCTCGAAGCCCCCCCATTCTTCGTGGGGACTCCTCGGAACCGCGTGGTGGTACCTGTGCAGGACTTCACCAACAACTGCCTGCGTGCCGCGGCCGCCAATGGGATCGCTCTCGTGTGCGATTTTAACACGGCCGATAGGTTTTTCCGTCGGGAGCTGGCTCGGGACGAAGAAGAACGCCTTGTTCGAGGTTATTATACTAGTGTCGTGGACTTTGGTTCTGTCTCGAAGGCCATCGATGATCGTGCTCCTTCAACGGTGACTCTGCCCCGGGTGGCGATCCCCCATTTCGACCTAGGAGCCCCAGATTCGCGCTCTAGGCAATGGGCGTGGTTACGGGAGAAACTTTCGAGGGAGCCGGACGTATACGTGGTGCAGGTTTGGAGTCGAGATGGCCTGAAACACGCCATATGTATCGACTCTCGTACCTGGCCTGGTCTCATCTACGACTCCTCTGAAGCCTTTGTGATGAGTCTAGAGCCTCGGGCATTCTTCTTATGTTGTAGCACCAGTAAGTCGTCGGATTTCTCCTCCTTCAACGATCTTCGACGCGTCCAACGGGAGGGTTCGAATCCAGAGGAGAAGCGTGCTAAGCGACAGCGCATGAGGAAGCGCGAGAAGGTTCGCAAAGCGAAGATCGACGGTGAGGGGTTGTCTTAGCACAGAACGATTTGATAGAGAAGGAAATGAATCGTATTGAGTAGACTAGCTAGTAATGGGTAGAGAGATCTAGAATTGAAATGAATGCGTAGACAAGGGTTGAATGATTAAAAAGGGATTATGCATAAAAGGGAGTGTGCAAGCGAAGGGTTTCCCTAATGGAAGCTTAATGCAGTAGATGTAGTGGACGCCTACGGAAGAGAAGTAGACGTCTCGCATGGATGGGGCGACGTGATACCTTCGCTTGGTCGGAAGCGAGTAGGTATCGGGGGTGGCTAGCTTGGATGACCTTAAACGGTCCGTACCACTTGGTTTCGAACAACGACAACTTCGTCGCTCCGAAAGCTTTCCCTTTCGCCACAAGGACCTCGTCGCCTACCTCGAACCGACGTTCTGGTAGATGAGCTCGAGCTTGGGTATTGCGTAGATGCATTTCTACCCTGCTCGCTCGTTGCGACTGGAGAGCTAACATCTCAAACAGTCGGGATTGAGGGTCCAGCGGACGGTCCAGAAGCGGTGACGGGTCGTGGGCGACTACCCTTGGTACCACTCCGTACATCAGTTCGAAGGGTGAGGTGCCGCCTGTCATGCAACGACGGCGGTAACCGTAGAGCACGTGCGGGAGTAGGATGTCCCATTCGACCGAGTCCCTGCCTTTAACTTTGGCTAAGGACCTCTTGATGGTCCCTACCATTCGCTCGGCTCGCCCATTAGACATGGGGGAGTACTCAAGCACGGTCTTCCAATCGATCCCGTTGCTCTTCATGAAACTCGCGAGTGTCGCAGCTGTGAAACACCCCGCATTGTCGGATACAATGGTAGTTGGGGGGCCGAACGAGTAGATGATCTCATCCTTCACGAAATTGAGTACGACATCCGCGGTACTAGCTGCGGTGGCCCTGGCGATAGGCCAGCCAGTGAGGTGTTCCACAGCGATGAGAAGGAATCGGTTACCTTTGGCCGTGCGCGGGAGCGGCCCCGCAAAGTCGATGGAAAACGTGTGGAAAAGGCCTGTCAACGGCTGACTCAGGGTAGTCCGATAGCGGGGTACCGGTTTATTCTTCTGACACCCCTCACAACTCCGAACGTAGTCGTGAATGTCCTTGCCCATACGCGGCCACCAGTAACGTTCCACAATAAACTGGCGGGTCGAGGCAGCGTCCCAATGACCGATGTTGTCGTGGAACATTTGCAGGATCTTGATTCGGAGCGGAATCGGTGCGACTACCTTGGGTCCCAACGCGGTGCGGCGAAAGAGCTGGTCTTCCCAGACTAAGAAATCCTTGGAACTCCGTCGAACCTTTTGTCGAGCTAGGCCCTCTACTTCGGGTTCAGCTCCACCCCGTAAGTATTGGAACACTGTGACTAGGTCAGGTTCTATGCGGAGGGCTTCTGGAATAGCAAGCAGGGCGAGGTCGCCCTCATCTTCTCCTGACCCCGGAGCGGTATGGGTTTGTTCTAGACGGGACAGAAAGTCTGCAGCGGAGTTCTGTTTTCCCGGCCTGAACGATATGACGAAGTCGTATTCCGCGAGGAAGTCGAGCCAACGGGCAAGTCGCCCGTGTATATCTTTCTTCTGGAATGCGTATTGCAACGCTTGGTGATCCGTCATCAACTTGAAGGGCTGGGTGGACAGAAGGTAGAGTCGGAATTTCTTCAGTGCAAAGATAACTGCTAGGGCTTCCCGTTCGCATGCCGAATATTTTCTTTCAGCCGTATTCATCGTCCTACTCGCGAATTGAATAGGATGAATACGCCCGTCTTCCTTCTTCTGCGCTAGTACAGCTCCGACGGATACGGAGGAGGCATCTGTCTCGACTAAGAAGGGAGTATCGAAGTCAGGGAAGGAAAGGACGGGAGCCGAAGTTAGTTTTTCCTTCAGCGTCCCGAAGGCTTGATTCATCTCCTCTGTCCATTCGAAGGAACGTCCAGAAGAGGTATATGGGAATAGAGAAGCCGAGATGTCAGCAAACCCCTTAATGAACCGGCGATAGTAGCCCGCCAAACCGAGGAAGCTGCGGAGCTCGGAAGCGGTTTGCGGCGGAGCTACATCTCTAATGGCAGAAATCTTGGCGGGGTCTACTGACACCCCATCGTGGCTAACGATGTGACCAAGCAACTCGACTTTAGGTTGAGCGAAGAAGCATTTGACGACCTTCAGCTTCAAACCCCTCTGACTTAGGGACTCGAAAAGGATACGAAGGTGGGAAACGTGTTCTCCCATGTTTTTAGAGAATACCACAACATCGTCGAGATACGCTCGGACGAATGGTAGATCCTTGACCATCTCATCCATCATCCTCTGGAAGGTGGACGGGGCATTCATTAGTCCAAACGGCATAACTTCGAACTTGTAGGTACCGTAACGGGTGACGAAAGTCGTCATCTCCTTGCAAGCGGTATCCATTCGAATCTGCCAATACCCAGAGAAGAGATCGAGAGTGGTGAAGAGGGAATTTCCTCCCAATTCATCGAAAATCTCTTCGATCCTGGGTAAGGGCCAACGATCGGGTTTGATCTTCCGATTCAGGATGCGGTAGTCGACGCAGAAACGAGGTTTCCCGTCCTTCTTCGTAGCAATGACCACCGGGAAGGACCATGCTGATGAGGCCGGGGTGATGATTCCCGCTTCCAGCATGCGATCGATTTCGGATCGTACTACCTCGTTGTGTTTCGGCGACAACCGACGAGGTTGGTGGTAGACAGGGGTGTCGTCTTCCAGCTCAAAAGAGTGTTTAACAGGGACGTCGGCTTTCCTGAGATCGTGAAAGGACCAAGCTACGATTCCGTAGTCCTTCAACGACTCCGATATAACTCGTCTATCCGAGGGTGATAGATGCACGAGTTTTTCTTCGATGAGCTTGTCATGCTCTTCGGTCTCAGAGAGGTCGCTCTCCTCTTCGACCGCTAATTGCGGCTTGGCGAAATCAACGTGGGCGACAATTAGCGTACCTTCGTCTTCTTCGCCTGAAGAAGTCGTCGAGGCTCCTTCATCGGTGCTGAGAGACGTGAAGTCTTCGCTTTCACTACCACCCTGAGGAAGGAAGTGGAGGCCGTTATCGGGTTCTAGCCCAATCCGCGCCGATTCTTCGCCGAGTTGTATCTCAACGACTCGACTCCCAATATCCAGTTTAGCCTGTAGATCTTCCATGGCCGGTAAGCCGATGATGAGGCCGATAGGTGCCTTTTCAATGGTGAGGAAATCCATGGAAGCTGTGAGGTTTCCAAAGGTTATGGGCACATCTTTGACACGGCCAATGCAGTTGGCGCTCGACCCATCTGCGACCGTAATCCTCTGCTTGGTACGCTTCGGCAGGAGGCACAACTGACGGGCGAGATCAGCAGAGATGATATTGGGTATAGCCCCAGTATCCAGGAGCGCGCGAATCTCTCGACCATAGATACGAACTGGCGCGACCATCAGAACTCGTTTGTTCTGAACGTTTAAGGCTGGCGCAGCCTTACTCGGTCGGCGATTCTTAAGAGGCGAGAAGAGACGTCGCATCTCTTTGGCGGCTTCGGCGGCGTCTCCACGAAGGAGTTGGCCGAAAGTGAGGCCTGTGGACGCATTAGCGAGCTCTCCAACAACGTCGTACTTTCCGACGTGATCTTGAAGAACCTTCTTGGAAGTGTTCTTTTTCTTCGCCTTGCGGTTTTTCTTCCCTCGGATGGGAAGAGGCTCCAGTTGCAAGGGAGGTAGGATACGACCAGGCGTTGGGTGCATCAGGTTTTCAGTGTTGATCCCCTCAGCTCGACGTTGCTTCGGAACCGCTTCTCCCGTCATGGTACGTTTCGTAGTACCGACAACATCGGGAGTTGTGGTTACAACGGTAACTTGATTCGAACGGGAGGAATCGTCCCTGCCGGTAGAGGGGCTCCTCTGCTTCTCCGTGCCCTTCTGGCGACTATAGCAAGTCGCGACAGAATGACCCAGACGACCACATTTCGAGCAACGGGTGTCTCGGTGAGGGTTTTCGGGGCAGGAGTTAGCCCCATGTCCCGGTTTCTGACAGAAGGAGCAAGGACGAGGCGTTTCGCGCCTATCCGATGAGGATGCTCCTGTCTGCTTGCGGACGATGAGGGAGAGCTCAGCGAGTTGCTCCGCTAGCTTGTCCACCTTGTTCTCCACCTGTGACGTTCGTGCGTCGGGACGGTTCAGGACCCGCTTAGATCCAAAGGTGGAATCGAGCGGGTGCTGTTTCCCTGTATCGTGATATGGGACGGAAGAGAGGAAGTCCTTGCGACCCTGGTCGAAGTCACGCACCACTTTCTTGAGGTCGGTGTAGTGCGTGGCACCGCGATAGATCGCGAACTGGGCCAGTTCTGGGAAGCGGGAGAGTGCATTCCTCAGAAGGCCAAACTTAGCTTCATCATTGAAAGATGCCTTTTCGAACAGACGATCCATAGTTTTGAGCGAGCCGACAAGATCCTCGGGATCCAGTACCGCGTTGATGGCACTGCGGATATCGTCACTCGGCTCTGTCTTGACTCCGAAACGATCGATGAAGGCCTTCTTGACGAGGGCGTAGTTCATAGCCTCTTCCGTCAGCGCTCCATCCTTGGCGAACGTTTCGTAGTAGAAGTCGAATGCCTCGCCCTCGAGGTGGGCGAGGAGTTCGAGAGCTTTCTCCTCGTCGGACTTGCCGCGCATAGCGACGTTCTCGAAGAAGAAGAAGAACTTCTTGACGTCGGAAGAGAGAGAGCCGTCCATCTTAGCAGTGGATGGACCCGCCTGCTGGTTCGGGTCGTCGGCCCTCCACAAGAGTACCATGTTGTACGCGACCACGGGACGGGGAGTGAAACGGTGTAAAATGTAGAAACGTAGATAGATTGATTTTTACTAAGTCTAGCTTATCTCCCTCTAGGTTATTCCGACCGCTGGGAGCTGTATTTAGCTTCCTACGGTTGGACGACTGGAAACTTCCAGACGTCTACCTAACCCTAAATTAAAAATTCTGGTAGAAATTACCTGTAGAATTTTTCTTGTAAAAGTCATTTCCACAGTATGGATGTAGAGGTATGTATGTTACCATTCTACGTGGAAACGGTGTGATGGTTCTCGATAGAAAGTGCTGCATTGTTTGGTGCTTTCATCTGAATTGGAAAACTCGGAGGCGTGTGGCTTGTCGGGAAGTGGAAGTAGTCTTGTTGTCATGCGACGACACTTGCAACTGTAAGTTGCGTCCATGTTCATCACGCGATTGGGTATTCTAGACGGTATGTCCACAGGCAAAGTAACAAGTGGACCAACATTTGACGACCTTGACACTCATTCCAACGACAAACAAACGGGAGTACTTTGTATAAGAGCAGTAGCTGGCACTTGTGGGCAGACAAGCTCTGGTGGACAGACTCTCAGATGTATGAATCAACCAAATTTTGGGATTGGACTTTGTCAACTGCCGGTTTCTGCAGGTTTTGATTCACATGTTTTGAGCTCTCGGAGCAAAATCGTGAAAACTGACTTATTCTTACAATCGATACCTTGCATACTGTTATCACAATGTCGGCAGCATGTGACGACTGACCTTTTTTCAGGCGCACTAGACGGGCCAAAAATTATGTGCCTGAATTTGCTTTGTATGATACGAGGCGTATGGCGTCAGTGGTACGGAACGTCCAGATATCGTCGCGAGGTTTGTGGACCACACGCATCGAGTGCAACTTGGGTCACATCTAGGCAACCGTACAGTAGTGTGCGGCAGAGGACGCGGCCACAACTGGACTAGTGAATGGCACTGGCCCAACGGCGGTGTCCGTTAGAGCGCATTGCGCAATGTTGAAATGTTGAAACGTCTGTGCAGCCAAAATATTGACACACTTCATATCGTTTACACGTACCACTGTCTTGCGTGTACTCGCCCAATGCTAACGGCACACTTGGATGAAAGCTGATTCGCCGATCACTTCACGTGTGACGTATGACGTATAACAACAAAGGTAACAAAAGTTTGAAAGTCAACCAATCGGCATCGTCATTTTCCATGATTTTAAAATATCATGATTCACTCGGCATCACCTCGGCTCAGGTCAAGTATGAGACGCAACTACTCTTTTCAACGTGTCTCGTGAAACACGTGTAACCCAGCGGCTCTATGTCATTGCGACGCGCTGAGTTGTTCCACTGTCCAATCTAACAGGCTCGCTCGGCAGACGCCGCGTCCGCATCGAGCGATGTTTCGAACCAAGCCATCTCGTCACGCTCTTCACCCATCCGCACTAATGCCGACGTCACTTTCGTCTGAAGATGCGCTCCCCCCCGCCGACATCCCTCGCACCCCCCGTCATCGCATTCCGTGGCGACGCGCCAAGAGCGGCGCTGACACCCTCCATCCCGCATCACCACAGCCCAGTCTCAAGAGCGAAAGTGTATCAGATGAGTCCTTCGCTCTCATCGCCCCTGGAAGCTCCTCTTCCGCGTCGACCGCTCAACGCCCCAACCCTCTCCGACGCATCTCCGCTATTTTCAAGGAGAGCGACGGAAGACTCGAAGAGAATCTGCGCAGTTTGAAGAGACGTGTTGTGCAGGTGCGCCGCCAACCTGACGGCGCACCTGTCCGTTTCGAAATGGGTTTCCGCTCCCGTACTGGCTGGGAGCCCATTCGCGCAACCAAGCAAAATCAAGAATGCATTGTGGCCCTCGTGCCATGGGGTCCCGATTCCAGGTACAACTTCTTCGCAACATTGGATGGACATGGACGTCATGGACACAGATGTGCTATATTCGTCGCTCAGCGTATCATATCTTATCTTAACAAGATGCTGCATCCCGACGGAGAATACCAACACGTCGTGGACACCTTGCATAGAGCCGTAGCCTATGCCGAACGTCGTCTCGAGGCTATCTCCAAAGTGGATTTCGAACTAAGTGGCAGCACAGGCGTGTTCGTTCTCGTTCATGGCGCAAAGCTCTATTGTGCCAACATTGGTGATTCGCGCGCTGTAATCGGTCGCGTAGACCGTTCGCTAAAGAAAAAGTCGCGTACAAAAAGTACAGATCGCCAAACTGCTCCGTCCGCCCAAAACGCGCCCATTCGATCCCCTAAATCCTTCTCAAAATCACATCGCTTCACAAAGTCACGCGAACAACCGCTCGACGCCCATACCTATGCCCCTATCCAAATTTCCATCGACCAGAAGCCCAGCCGTCCAGACGAGAAGGCGCGATTGTTAGAAGCTGGCGCACGAGTAGATGCATGGGAGGGTGTCGATGTCGGCGAAGAACGCGTCTGGCTTCCGGAGGCGCGCACACCCGGCCTCGCTGTTTCTCGGTCGTTTGGTGATTTATTGGTGAAGAAATATGGTGTCAATTGTATCCCAGAAGTTTATTCCCTCGATCTTTCCCCAGATGATCATTTCTTGGTCATGGCGAGTGACGGTGTGTTTGAGTTTATTTCCAGTGAAGAGGTTATCCATCTTGTCGGCAAATGGAGAGAACATGGAACGGCTCAAGAAGCAGCTGAGGAACTGGTGAAAATCGCCACTGAACGTTGGATTCTCGATGATTCAGTTATCGATGATATTTCCTGCGTAGTGGTGTTTCTAGAGGTTCTGCCACCCTGCTTGCCACATCAACCACGTTTCGCACCTTCCTCCCTTTATACCAAGCAAGCTAACGACATCGGTTCTGCGCGAACATTATCGCAACGGAGGAGTCTTCCAGAGGGTTTGGATTCTCCTAGAGGGCCCCTTCGAGAAGAAGGTAGATTGTCATATGACTTGATTCTTCAAGACGAATCTTTTTTCGATCACGCAGACACCGAAAGCTTGTAGACTAATTCAACAAACACATCGGTCATTATTCTATTTTGAAAGGACTCATGTATTCTCACGAACATTGTAAAGTTTCCTGTTTCGCTGAGAATTCATCATTGTATACACAGCCATTGCCCTGATCATTTATCATGCGTGATGATCATTAACTTCACTAAATTGAACAAACATCAGATCGTTCGTTGGCTCTAATTTGTCCTCTGTCTTCCTTGCGAGCCCTTCCCATGACGTTTTTTACGTGCTGTACTCCCTCTCCCTTCAGCATGCGCCCGCCGTGGCGAAGATTTCTCGTCCTTCCGAGAGAAAAATCGCCCCCACCAAGTGGCATCATTACGTTCATTTTCAGAAATCGATTCATCATCACTATCTTCATATCTGTCATCATCATGATTTCCGAAAAATATGCTAACAAAACCTCGTGACTCTGAATTTCCCCATGACGATCCTAATCGACCTATCTCACGGCCGCTGTACATGCTTCTTGAGCCTTTCGATATGTTGTTGTCCCCTTCGATGCTTGATTCATCACTGCTCTCGTACGCGTAAGCACCATTCGTTCGCCTCAGTCGCCACATATTACTTACCCTTTTCATTATTCCCCCCTTGTCTAACAAAAGCGTCTTCAGCTGTTTGAAAATGTGTTGCGCAGCATACTGCAACTGTTGTAGCACATATTTCCACGTTTCAATCATATATATCAGGATAGATTGGCAGTTCATTCCATTGAAAGAGAATACCAACTTCCCAGAACGAGCACTGACCCAAAGCCTCAGCAATTTGCTATCGCTAAGCTGCTTCTTGGACATTGACCTCATTCTTTCGTAAAGTATAAACGAGAATATTGTTGCATAAATCATGTAGTTCCCTGTATACATGTCTGGTGCGGCATCTGTAATTACTCTTCTCCACGTAAAGATGAAATAGTGGAGGCCAACGGACATAGTAGCAACAATTTGAGAGATGTTTCCTCTATCAGGCCGAACAATCGTCTGCACTCCCAGGATCATCGTGTGCCAAATGTAGTACATAGCAAGAAGTAAGTTGGCGACAACAAAAGACTTCTCGTAATGATGGTACATAATGAAAGAGAGATCTTGGTGCAGAACGATGGTCCCTATTATATTAACCGTGCACATGAGGATAAAGTAAAGATTTCCAAAGATAATGTAGTGCGATATGGTAAGATTGCTCGACGAGTCGAAAATACGTCTAACAAATGAAATTAGTGTGAGCAAAGGGATTAGTATCACACAGTAAAACAGCAGCCCACTGAGAAAAGGGGAGTTCTGGATGTTCACATGAGCAAAGCGGTCTATTTCAGCTCCGACATGATCGACCAACCGATTATTCGTATCGGCTGCGATGACCAAGTAGTCAAAAAACGGAACAATTGCTGCTGCCGACTTACGCAATGCACCGGCCATTGCGTCCGGCAGACCACGAGCATGTCTTTCGATAATTTCGTCCATGTTTATGTGCTGGATCTTATTCACAATGTTGTGTTTGTAGCTTGTCAGTTCTTGTGATTTTTCCGACAATCGACTGAGATTAATTTGCAGTTCTTGTTGGGCTCTCACGAGTTCGTTGTATTTTGATAGAGTCCTAGGAGCCTCCCGCCTGTACATTTCTATCTCGCGATTTTTTCCTCCAGTTCGGCTTGATCGACCTTAGCCTCTCCATGCTGAAATTGACTTTTCTTTTGCTTGATTGTGTTCTCGAGATCAGCCTTTTCATTGCTCGCAGCGGCTATGTCACGCATGAGACCAGAAAGTCTCAGTCTGTGCGCAATTATGCGTTCTTTCAAACTGGAGTCATCATCGGGGGCATTGTCCTCATCTTCGGATTGCGCGAGTGGAATTCGTCGAATGGCTGCAATTTGATTTGGAGAAAAGGAACTGCTTGATTTCTCTATATGAACAGGGGGTTGCATGTGCAATGGCCAGACGTCATCAGGATTTACGAAAGATGAAGCATGGAAGAAGTGTGGATTTTGGGTGCGCAGTATTCGCGCAGAGGAAAGGACAGGAACAAGTACATGCAAAAGGAGGATGAAAGTTGAATTGTTTGATTTCATGGTGATCTGTGCTTGGCTTGGCGAAAAGTGTGTGGAATGAATGAGTTGTTGATAGGGTTGTTAGATTGGAATAGGAGCACGATTCATGAAGATACAAGTAAAGTTTATCATTGCAAAGGCGATTTGTGCCAAGGGTGAGGTAGTCTTTGTTGTTGTGCGGGTGTCTCAGGAGCATACAGTGTACTGTTGAAATAGATAAAGTGATTTGAGCTTCAAGGAAGGTGCGCCTGACAAGAATTGAAGGATGATGAGCCTAGTGTAGGCACAAGAATTTTGAAATGGCTGGGCAACTTTTGAGCAAGACTGCATCGAGTTTAATTTGAACGAATATCCTCTGAATTAATGTAAAGAGGATGGGGCTGATAGAGGTAACTTGCAGTGTAGGCAACGTTATGGTACAGAGTGTGGCGCTATTGCGGTTACACGTTTACTGGTGACTTTAGAAGAAGTGTGAACGACAATATTGTGCTCCACAAGCTGCACTTACATTACTTGAGGTTGGAAGCCAGTGGATTCTTACGATCTGAACAACAAAATGTTTGTCCTTCCATCACGAGACGGGATGCATCCAGAAATACCTAGCATATATTGCAGCGAGTGGAACGATGCTGAGGAGCTCATTGCAAGAGCCAACTCGCTCCCAAAGATAACCTAGTCGGTGCGTTGCTTCCATCTAAATTCCCAAACGAAGTTAACGAAGATAGTATGACGTTTATAAAACCATTGCTGGGAACTGGCCGTGGCACGTAAACAGCAGAGAGCTAGTGCCATGTTGCCTCAGAATTCGGTACAGCGTGCCATAAACTGTCCACTTGGAATCGTGCAGTCAACATGTGTTGTGCTTTGTTCTCATTGGCCATTCAATTTACTTACAGTGATTACACAAACTTGGTCAACTGAACCATTTTCACCATTACCCTTGGGCAATCATTGCACTCCAACCTTCATCAAACACTCCCGCTTCTGTTCGACCTGTTGTTCGTCCATGACCTGAACAAACGCGCTGCCAACATTGTCTATTCTTCACGATGGCTTTTGCCATTTTCGCATCCTTCCGCGGCTATGTCCTTGCCTCGATTCTGCTGACAACAGCTGTTTTCAGTCATGCAATCTACATGAAGCGTCTCTTCTATCGTTCTGTTGTCTTCTTGGCCAAGTCAAAGTTTGCTATTCTTGCTGTTGGTAACATGGCTCTGGTAACCTTCCTACTACTCTGGCGCCTTGTGCAAACTATCTTTCTTGGTCCATTGCGCTTCCGTGAACTCGAACGATTACACATACGAGCGCGAGATGCCATTATTGAATGTTGCTTTGCTCTCACCATTTTCCGCGAAGACTTCAATCTCAAATTCGTCGTTTGGTCACGACTCTTCTCCTACTCAAATCCCTCCACTGGCTGACTAAAGACCGCATCGAGTATCTTGAAGAGCAGCCACTCAGTCCACTGCGAGCGCACCTACGTCTCGTAGGTCTTATGCTCTTTCTATTTTTTGTGGATACTCTCCTTGTTGTTGAATGTGTCGGTACTACCTATCGCACCTCGGGACGCACAATGTTTGTGCTTTTCGCATTTGAATTTACTGTCTTGGTTATTGAACTCAGTTCGGACTTTGTGCGCTACATCTTCCACGTTGTGGATCTCTACATGGAAGGGCGGTGGGGGGGGAAGGGTCTCTATTCTTTTTACAATGAGTTGCTTTCTGATATGTGCCAACTAACAGTCTACATACTTTTCTTCATGTATGTCCAGCTCAACTATACCTTCCCTATCCATATTATTCGAGAACTCTACATGACTTTCCACAAATTCCAACGCCGCTGCTCAGATTTCATTAGGTATAGACGCGTCATGGCTACTATGAATGACCTCTTTGCGGATGCTACAGAGGAAGAACTTGCGGAGGGCGATCGCACATGCATTATTTGTCGGGAAGAAATGACCGCTGCGAAGAAACTTTCATGTGGTCACATGTTCCACGCTCGCTGTTTACAGAGTTGGCTCAAACGCCAATTGTCGTGTCCTACTTGTCGTGCAGCAGTCGATGTTAGCAGTGGTGACAATCAGCCCGTTGCTCCAGCAGCACAAAATGAACCACCGAACCAGAGACCAAACGCTGAGAATAACGATGCCAACCCTCCCGATAACCCCGACCCTGCTAACAATGCGGCCCCTGTAGCCGGTGATGCCAATGCGGCAGCTAGGCCTGCTGAAAACGAAGTCAACGCAGCTCAGGGTGGCGCACGCCTTATCAATTTTGCGAATCATTGGTGGGATCAAGTTATGTATGCAGCTGGTGCGAATCCACCGAACGGTGCTGCACGCGATCCACAGGGTAACGCACGTCCAGCGATAAATGCAGCCGAAGAGGCACAGCACCGAATGAATTTCCGTGATCCTAATGCGTTAGCTCATATGCAGCTGCGAGCTAGAAGGAGGGGTGCTTGGCAACCACCATACCAGCCATATCAACAAGTACCTCAACAACCCTATTTTCCTAACTTTGTGCAAGAACAACAGCAAGGATTTGCTCATGCTAATCAAAACTTTCAAGCTGTGAGACAAGGTCCAGGGGCGAATGGTCAGAATGGAGCAGGAACACAGACTGGAAACCCCGAGACCCAACGCCCGCAAACCACTCCAGGTTCTGCTTCAGACCATGCAGCACAATCTGGAGGCACGCAAGCAAGTTCTTCGCGTAGAAATAGCACTGAGACGGATGAAATTGAACGAGCGACGGCATCTGCAATGAATCAGTGGGAACAGTTACAAAGGACGGCACACACGACTGCAACAATTGCATCAGCATCTGAAGATGCGGTTTCGGATCAAAATCGTGAGGAATCACAGGTCTCTCCTGATCAGTTGGAGAGGAATCAACATCTGTCATTGCCTCTGGAAAAATTGCTTGCTATACAAGAGCAAATTGAAATTCTAAGAGGGGAAGTTCAAGAGCTAGTATTACTGGCAACTAGTTCTCCGCAGGAAGCAGCAGCTTCATCGTCTGAAGTGCCTTCTGATAATCTGGAATCTGCAATACACAGTGGACATGCATCCGGGAGTGTAGCTGCCGACCACGAGAATGAAGAGGTAGAGAATGTAGGGAATCCTGAGGACGATGAAACTGCAAACTTGAGACGACGACGCATTGAGTTTTTGGAAAGGAGGGCGCATAGGAACAAGTCATAGGAATTTCTTTTGCCATCATGTGAACTGAATCCCTGCATGTGTGGGGACCTTACAACTAGCTTTGGGATAACATCGCCCCCCTGTACAATAAATGAATATGAGTCGCCACGGATACAATGTGGATAGAACTTACGCCGGAATTGTTGCAGCGAGCCATACGCTGCTTTTCCAGTTGCCTGTCAGTCACCTCACCATCCATATCTTTACACCCCTTTACCACCCAGCTAATGCCGCAGTTCGAGTATAAATTATATTGACAGCAACAGCTTTGTAGCTGCTCCCACCAGACGTCCAGAACCAATCCATGCCTTTGCAAATTATCGTTCATACCTTTACGCTGTATGTCCAGATCGGTTCTGGGCCAAGCCCATTCAAAACTTCAGATACGCTTCAATGCTGGTCGCTTAGTCGTTGGGGATCGGGTGGGTCGGGTCGCAGTGGTCAACGAAGAGACGTCACGCTTGCCTGGGATTATCTCCATCACTCATCGGCTGATCATGTACCCTCATGATCATTTGGAGCATAGCATCGCGCTCTTCTTTATCTCGCTGTTCTCTGGTGCGTCTCTCTTCCCTTTCAGCTTTTCTGTCCTCAAATTCCTTATTTATCCTTTCCCTTTCAAGGCTAAGTCTCTTATTTTCACGCTCTTTCTCATACTCGAGACGTCGTTCATCGTACTCGAGACGCTTTCGGGACATCATTAATTCTTCATCAAATCGGCGTTCCAGTGCCTTGAACAAAGAATACAGATGGGCCGTATCAACCTGCGGGCCTTGTCCGGAGAGACTGGGGGCCTGTGGGTTGAGTTGGATGTTCTGGCCTTCTCCAATGCGTGGTGAGTTGGTTACTGCATGGGGGGCGGTCCCATCCAACGAGGGATTTCCCAAAATGTTCTGATTACTACTCCTGAGCGGCTGGCTTTGTCGCACAAGAGGAGGAATGTCATTTCTGAAACCAGTGAGCTCTGCTCTTTGTGGGGATATTCCATCTCTGGGTTGAGTGTGCAATGGTAGTGGCTGTGGAGGTGTTTGCGGTGCGCCGAATAATGGCTGGGAGAAACGTGGACTGAGGACTTTGCCCTGATTGGTCTTGAAATGTTTCTCTGGAGGTTGGCTCTGATGGGTGGCAAAGAGCGCACTGCCCTGAATTTCGCTGTCCGCTCTGGTTTGTGGAAGGTCGTGTTGATTATGCTTTTGTACCAAAGGAGGCAGTTGACCCGGAGGATTGAGGCCGGTCGAAAAGGTGCCAAAGCTGGTGGGTCTTGCGGGGGGAACGGTCATGACATTGAGATTTGGTTGGTTGGAGGGGTTGTCGGAGCCTGATGTGGACGACTGTGTAATTGTTGGTGGCTGTGAGCGGTGACGGATTGAAGATTCGACTCGTCTCCAGTCATTGACATTATCTCTTGGTTTAGCAGCTTGCTCGATAGCGGAAATCTGGTCCAATAGCTGCTCTTTCTGAACTTGATCTTCGTGATTGCCTGATCCACTCCTGCGTAGGAGGGACATGTCCTTCTCTCTCCACTGCTCGAGCAGGAGGCTAGTGCGATCACGAGCGCGGCGAAAGTCAATGTCGATACCGCCCTCGCGCAGGGTGTCCGCGATGGCCTGCCATTTCTGTAAGCGACCTCCGTGTGCGGCGCCGTAAGGGTTCATATTGACGACGAGCTTGAGGAGTTCAATGTCTGCCCGAACGGAGAAGCGGAACTGGCGCTTGCGAGAGGAGGGCGTCGGGATGTGGGGCTGGACAGCGTTTGCATTGCTCTGGGAGGGGGGATGTCTTTGCGGGTAGGGCGGGCCGCATGGGTTCATTGGGGAGGGATGATTGGGGAGCGGATGGAGATTGTTGTTGCGTGCATCTGTCGGCAGGCCCCATGCGGTATGATCAGAGGGCTGCGACGACATTGCCCATGCCAGTGGAGAGGGTGGGAGTTGGGGAAGAAGAACGAGCGGGTGTGGATAGCGGGCTTGTTGCATGTGAACAAGATGGTGGTTAAGAGGGGATGTGTGAGGATCGAATCATGGCGGAATGAGGTACGAGCAGGGTTGTGGCGAGGACGTAGAGGTAGCACTGCAGCAGAAAGCTGAAGTGACGTATTGTTGTTGACGATGGGGCAGCGGTACGGCAGAGAGGTAAGGACTAAGGCTTGGAAAGCTGAGCCGGGTCGGAGTGCGGACGGGTCGTAGGGGGCGGGGCGGGGCCGAGTCGAGCTGGGCATAGTTTTACTTTACGGCTGCAGTCATGTACCGTACGGCGTATATTGCAACATGTTATGGGCGGGAGCGTCATGGATTTTAGTTTACGACAATGTGATGAGTGACAATGCGTGCCACTTGTACTGTATCATGCATCGCTGTGCAGTCACAGCCGATCCATTGGTGTCCACCAGTTCAACGTTGTAGTTGTAAGTGGTGCAGCTGATTTCTCTCGTCCACTCGCTCGTGCTTGGCAGGAGCGCCGTCCTGCGCCAAAGTCGCTTTGCGCCGCGCCGCGCCACGCCGCAACGACCTGCGCTCTGCCAATTCAATTGTCTTGTGCCGTTGCCCTGCCCAGTCCACAGACAGCACAGCAAAACACAGCACAACACAGCTCGACATACACTCGTACAATGTGATCCTTCCACCGCAGCGTGTATCGATTACCTGCCAACACTGTCAGTTTATGTCTGACCATACTACTTACCAGGCCACGCTTGCCGTGCGCACACCACTCTTGCGACAACAAGCCTGTCGTCGCCTCGCCTCACCACGCCCTACCCTGCCCCGCCCCAGAGTCGCAATATCTATAATATTCATCCAACCTACCTACACTGATCGATCGACAAGCCCAGCTGCCAGTGCACAGCGACTTGCCCACTCCAAACGTTGCCAACCATCCATTCATCGTCCCGCCTCTCTTCGTACCTTGACTTGCATATCAAATGGCCACTACGTACTGCCTTGGGACGCACATAACTACAACGGCTGTAATGCCGCATGAAACCTTTCATTACATGAAACAGCGCTCGCTAGACCAGGCATATGCTTTCCGTCAAATCTTCAACCTCCAGCAATGTGCAAAGTAGAATTAACTCAGTCGACACGTTGCCGTATACAGTCCGTCCAACGATCTTTGGCTCTCACTTCCTTTAGCTCGACGATCCCATCGCATGTTGCAATGTCTCGCCCCACACAAACCGCTATTTCTCCCGTTCTTTCTATCGTCATCATGTCGCCGTCCTGACAATTCGTCAGATGCAACCAAATTGCCACTACACGTGCAAGTTGCACTCGTTTACAGTCCAAGTCCAACTTGCACCACTAACATCTGTTGATCATCAATCGGTTAGGTTGTGCGGCGAGTAGGTACTACATGCTTTCCATACTAATTAATATAGAAGCGTCAAACAAACCTGCAGCAGCACACATCAATGCCCCCAAAAACACTGATTGAATACGCCGAAACGTTTTTCGCGACAGGTTCCGTTCACCATATATCACAATAGCGACTGACTGTATTCACCAGCTTGCCCCAGTAGGCATCTTCGGCAACTTGCGTCGGTCGCAACGCAACCGAGCGGGTAGATCAGCAAGTAGGTTTGAGCGAGTGAGATGGTTGGCTCACTTATTCTCGTAAATACAAAAACCCAGCAAATATTGTATATATCCGCAGCCGTTTATTGTAACCAACAGCTGTCAAAACATACAATTGTCGTTGTGTTCACCGCTCGCTCCACACTGCGCTGCGCCGCGCTGCCCCCTACCTGCCCCTCATCGTCACACTCATTTGTGCACTCATCGCCTTCTTGTTGGCATTCGCGATCGCTTCCCAAACATCCATGTCGACATCTTCGCCAGCCAACCATCTAGCTGTCAATTCAACCGCCACCGCCCAAATATCTCTCGTGCTCGACGCCGTGCATTTCAGTGCTGAGAAACACAAGTATCAGCGCCGAAAAAACATTCAACAGACGCCTTATATATGCCATCCAATCCGTGTGGCCGATCTACTGACAAAAGTTGCCAAAGTCACAGATATTCGTGTCCTCATTTCTGCACTACTCCATGACACGGTCGAGGATACCGATACATCATTCGAGGAGATCACACACAGGTTTGGCTCACAAATTGCTGCCATCGTTCGAGAGGTTACCGATGATAAGACGTTACCAAAACAAGTGAGGAAGCAACAACAGATTGATCATGCGCCGCACGTCTCCACCGAAGCTAAACTTGTGAAACTGGCTGATAAACTGGATAATTTGACCGATTTGTTAACCACTACTCCGGTTGGATGGTCGCCCCAACGTGTAGCTGATTACTTTGACTGGGGAGAGAAAGTGGTACACGGACTTCGTGGTACCAATCAATACCTGGAAAAGGCATTAGATGACGTATTTGCACAAAGACAAAAGGCTATCGAAAACGCTTCTCAACAATAAACTATACACATCACCATGGAAACAATCGTTTACATATTCGTAATTAATCGAACAAATCAAAGTCCATGTCTTCTTCTTCCTCCTCAGATTCTTCCTCTTCCGCAGCTGCAGGGGCAGCCTCACCCGCATCAGCCGCCGGTGCTGACGATGCAGCGGCAGCAGCCATTGCAGCGAGAGCTTCGGGATCATCTAGAATGGCCTTGATCTTCTCCGCCGGCTTGCAGACATAGTCGGTTACCAACGAGATGGCAACCAAGTTCTGCAGACCATTCATGATCGAATGCGGTGCCGAGGCCTGTGTAGGATAGCCCATAGCCAATGACAATGAAGCAATGTTTGCAATTCCTTCAAGCACAGATGATGTCAGGCGATCGTCAGTGATGTCCAATACATCCGGAGAGTACAGGCTTCCCTTATCATACACTTGCTTGAATACAAGACCGTAAGAAAATGGCTTGATATTCATCTTGGTCAAGAGCGCAACCTCAGACGAAGTGACCTTCTCACCTTGTTTGAACAAGGTTACCTCAGACATAATTTCGATCTGACCGCGATTAATCTTGGTAGGGATATTCAAGGCCTGGAAGAAACTAGTCTGTGTCGGCTCCATACCAGTCAAACCTGCAGGGATAGTGACACCGACTTGCGCGATCGCACCGGCACGAGCAGGAGCGGGGACCTTGTTCTCCACAATGCCATCTCGAACTTCCTTGAGGTTTCCACGAGTGAATACAAATCCCACATTTCCTCTCAGATGATCGCAAATGGGGGCAAGCTCCGGGTTTGACTCGGCCTTTTGCATAATTGCTTTGCGCATTTGCGTGTTCTTTCCAAAAATGAGAAGACTTCGAGGTGCAACAGGTCGTAAACATATGGATGTTAGAGTAATGCAAAACACGACGTAAAAAAGAACGAAGCAATCCAATGGTGCAGCCTTTGTGCTGAAGAAACAACCGGATCTATGTTTGAAGAATTTGCCACGTACCAGTCGCCTCTTGTTTTCAAGCGGATCTCCTGCATTTGCTTTGATCCAACATTATCTGCGTTCACGAGAAAGGCTTGGTCATATTCATCAAAAGCGGCTTGAAGACGGTTGAAATAAGCCATCTTCTTGACCATCTTCGGCTTGATTGGAACCTCTTCATCCTGAACTTCAGGTTCGGCGAGTGCAGGCATGGTGGATTAGTTGAGATGCGCGCGCGTGGTATTACTTTTCCGCTGTTATGTTCCGAGAGAGCGTTACGGGGACAGATTAAGGCTGTGCCGGTCGACCGTACTGGCTCTTCGTTTTCTCTATCGAGTAAAGAAAGCTAATGCGGAGCGATACTTGGTGCGATGAACAGCATGGCTACATCACCTGCGCTGTATCCGGCGATGTCGACGACGTCTTTTTTTGTGGTACTTGGCGATATATTATTGACGGAAACGTGTGACTTGCTTCATTTCAATTGGCTAATAGGACAAATGTTTTAGATTTGTATTAGATTTAGCATCTGATGTAATCGTTTAATCCAAAGTGACATTGTTGAATGACAACCTGTCACAGCGTTGAAACAACAGCTTTCAGTTTGCCGCAAATGAAGGGAGCCGCCGCATAGAATAATTTTTTTTTCTCTAGTTGCATCCCGATAGTTTGCGGCGCTCTGTTCTAAAAGAATCTAAAATGTGTCCTTGAGCGAACGTTCTGATGGTAAAATTTGCCCAAGTTGTTCTTGGGCCTGCTGGTTCTGGGAAGAGCACATACTGCGCTGAACTACAACGCTATTGCAATGATCAGCGTCGAGCACTACATGTCATTAATCTTGACCCAGTACGTATTACACATACCGTTCTTTCTGCTCTGGTGGATCTATTCTAACGCTTAATCGTCAACCTTTTCTACGCTGGTAGGCTGCTGAGGACTTCAAATATGCCATGTCGGTGGATGTCCGCGAGTTGATCTCTGTAGATGATGTTGGACAAGAACTGGAAATGGGTCCCAATGGAGCCCTGGTATATTGTATGGAATTCCTTTTGGAAAATATCGAGTGGCTGGAGGATAAGCTAGACGCTTACATTGACAATGACTACGTTATTTTTGACCTTCCCGGTCAAATTGAGCTCTACACTCATTTTCCATTTATGAAACAACTAATTACAAAGCTGCAGAACTGGGATTTCCGCATACAAGCGCTGTACTTCCTCGACTCGCAGTTTATGGCAGATGCAGCAAAGTTCTTTGGAGGATGTATCACAGCTTTATCTGCAATGATTCAATTGGAAGTTCCCCATTTGAACGTAATGTCTAAAATGGATCTAGCTAGGGGAATTGACAAGCGGCGTCTTGAAGAATTTATGTTCCCAGATACTGAACAACTGATGGAGGAGCTGTCAGAACACACTGGCCCTCGATTTCTAAAGCTGAACGCGGCCATGGGAAATCTACTTGATGAGTTCAGTATGATCAGCTTTGTGCCTTTAGACGTCAGCAGTGACGAATCGTTGGCTGATGTTTTACTACAAGCAGATCACGCTCTTCAGTACGACGATGAAATTGATGTCAACATTAGAATTCCAGATGAGGAAGATGAAGAGTAACACAATGCTCTATTAAATTTTGTTGCAATGCCAAAAGTCTCGATCGTCAACTAACCAAACATCCAAGCCACATTGCACCAGCGATTCGGCTGTTACAAGCATTGAAACTTTTCATAGCACGTTTTTGCATCGTAGTGCGAGGGGGTGAACAAGTCTATTATTATAGCTAGGTAAGGAAGGAAGTTACACATGAGAGCTGCAACCGAGCTATGTACAAGTGTAAGACTGACGACTGCAGCGGTGATTATGCACTGGGTGAAATCTGTCGTGTCTTTATACTTCGAGGTAGATGCAATTAGCTGCTGATGACTTCTCAACGTGTTTCACTCGCTGAAAAAGTTTCAGAAATTGAGCGACCCACAAGTTCGCGAGAGAAGGGCCCAACGCATCTTTCTACGAGGGTGTTCACTCAACGCCATCTTCGGAGACCAATTTAGATTGATTTTGTGTCGGACAATCTACCCGTTATCATTTGGCTGCAAGCTCAACTACCTGCGAAATGGTGTGGAAGAAGCAAGCTACTGTTGATGGTGATGTCATGAGTTTCGAAGAGAAAGTGTGTCATACATATGCTTGTGCTATTCAAACCTGTCTTAAGCGCAGGAGCTATGACGAGAAGAAGTGCCGCAAAGAGATTAAACGATGGCAAAAATGTTTGGAAGATGTCAAACAAGACCGCAAGGACCATAATAGCCCAGCTGAAATTGAATGATACCTATATCTTCTATTAAGTTATCAACCCCTTGCCTCAGCCTAGATGAATCACCTACAGGCCCCCATGTGCGCAGAAACTGGTTTCTCTACTGGAACACCTTTTTCTTGCCGGAACTGCATCTTCCACCAAACGACTGCTATTGCAGATATGAACAAGGAAACAGTAACCATCACACTATTGGCAGTTCGCAGAAACCCAGAATGGACATATCTATGGGGAGCCCGACATTCCTTCACCAATCCAAAGTCAACATTTGAAAACGATTTGATCGGGAAAGTAACTATAACCAACGATCGACCTTTCCTAGTACAAATAAATTGCAGGCGTAGTCGTAAATTAGCACCCGTGGGCATCAGTCCACCCTGCTGCGGTGAAAACAAATTCCGTCGCGATTTAAAGGTCGGGAGGAATATCACATTCAGCATGTACGGCTTTTCCAAAGTAATAATGGGCGGTGCAAGATGAACCGGAATTCCATCATTTGCAAGCCATATGTCTTTCCAACGAATTGATGAGTTGATGACGGGTGCTTCGGAGTCAATTCGTTCACTACTAGTCTGTAAAGCGAGCGCCCATCTATCAGTTGATACCCCGGCATGAACTATATCATTCAATTGCTGTGCTGAACTTCCAACGTTCAAGCCCTCAGCGATCCCACCACCACAATCTTTGATCCATGATGCCGTCAAAGCGTGGAACGGATATATTGGTATAGCAATTGAAACTTCAACTTCCCCTTTTCCGCGGCAATCGTATAGTATGTGGATGATCGCCGATTCTGGAGGTCGTAGAACACCGCCGAAAGTCGGTCCACGCGTGCTGATAGTTAAATCATTGCTTGACGTATTTGTAGTTATGTGGAAAAACTCTTGTGATCCTGCAGGGTGGTGCAGATGGAGAAACAGCTTGGTGCTGACCACATGTGGACCTACGCGCAGCGTGTTTTTGGCTCTAGAAAACGGTACTCTACTGACTTCAGAGGCAGCATTCTGTGATTCCTCGTAGTACCCGAATTCAAGAAAGTTATGTTCACCACCGCCACATGTCTTGCGAAAGGAGAATAACACGGAAAGGCCAGTGACCACTGGAACAATGACTGATACCGTCACATTCCTCAGCTCTGATGATGTCGGATGTCGATGGCAATCGTAAACTATAGAAAAGGATCCAGAACGTTCCTCAGAATCAATTTGAAAC
This sequence comes from Asparagopsis taxiformis, assembly GCA_030407315.1. NCBI lineage: Eukaryota > Rhodophyta > Florideophyceae > Bonnemaisoniales > Bonnemaisoniaceae > Asparagopsis > Asparagopsis taxiformis. The sequence goes on along the minus strand of JALQPE010000069.1, from coordinate 217,804 downwards.
TCGATTACTTTCGGGTTTGCGATAGAGGAGTCAGAAACCGTACAAGTAGGTTTGGAAATGTCATATTTTGGAAAGGTTCCGAAAAAGAACTCAAAGGAAATACGGTCACTGTATTCATCATGTCGAAACAGGTGATCTACGTTTGGTTCTTCGACATCCACGATGGATGGTGTGGGAAGCCAATGGTCCTGGACGTCTCCATTTTTGAAGACGAGTTCCTTTTCGACCTTGCCCTCCTTCCAACTTTCTTCCGCGTGCGGTGCAAGGTAAAGACTGAATAGATCATAGGCAGTCTCAGACGCAATCACCGAATCTGCGGACTTACTTTGTGATTTGGCAGGGGATGCTAACGGTGCTGGCAAAAGAGCAACAACGATGACATTAATATGAATAAGGAGCGTCAAAATGAAGACGGAATGCTGGTATACCATATCTCCTCAGATCTCTGTGCAACCAGGAAATCGGTGCGCAGCCGTGCCACGAAGGTGATTAGACCAAGAGAAAATCAGAATGCCCGAGGAGAGGGAAAGTGTGCAGCTACAGAAAAGGTTGATTTCAATATCAAGAACTGGCCTGAAAGAAGATTTGTTGGGTATGAATGTTGGGAAGAGGAATCTGTTTGTGAGGTTGGGCAATATTGCATTGAAGCAGAACAACTGAAAGTGAACGCTCTGCTGCTAGTCATATGTTGTTGTGTGTATTGCAGAGCCAAAAATGCGGAAGAGGAAAGATTTTGGTAACGGGTCTGTGGAGCGATAAATGCACTTCTACTACTGACACATGGAGAGCATTAAGTGCTGCGCATTGATTGTGTTGGACAGATAAGTGCCTGACAAATAACGGGGAGGGATTTATCGAGCTTGAAACGTACAGAACAGAGCAAGTGATGTTACGTGTTGCGTTCAAGTTCCAAGTGCGTCGCAGCTCAACATTTTAAAACATTGGACCATATGTACATGGAATTGTCAGCATACGCGACAAGGAGAGGCAAGGACCAACGCTTTTCAAGCCGAAACCACGCTAATTCATGAATCCATGTTTGTCTCATTTCCAGGCACAATTGGTTTTTGACAGGAGACATCGTAGTTTCCTGAGCAGATTTCTCGATTCATGTTGTTTCTATGTTGGCGCTCTTCGGAAATTAAGTAGGAGGTATATTGTTTTGTTCTACTGCGATCAATCCACATTGATTCCGGGACGCGGCGGTATCTGCGAAAGCTGCTGCAATGGGGGTCTTCCAACTTGCTCTACTTTTCCTTCTGTCCTTTGCAGCAGCTGAGATCGACACCATATACAACAACGACTCTTCCTCCGCATCCATGCCAGCGAGTCTTTCCCAGTTCAGTATGGTGTACAAACCTCCTGGCACGGCCATTGGTGCTCTAGATTTTGTTATAACGAAAGGAACTACTGCGCCTGAATGGACGGAAGCATGTGTGCACGGGATGAATGGTACCCTTAAGGGTACTTGCAAACCAACAACATTTGGTATATACACTGATGTAGTAAGTTTTGAATTTTCCTACAGTGACCGCGACCTGTACTCTTTCCAAGCTCCAATCACATCAACGGTAGGTGGACGTGCAAGGCCGGTTGTGCTGGACTTTGAAAGCGATCTGGAAGAAAAGGGTGGTGAAATCTCCATTTGGCATCGATGCGAACGGGGGAAAGATGCAGCACGCAGCGTGATTGAAATGCGGATGCAAATCGCTACTGAGGTTGACATTGTTGTGTCATGGGTCAAAATATGTGGTGGTGGAGTGAACGAACGGCTTGACTATGGATTCTATTCTCCAAACGGGGCGGGATGGAAAAATGTGTCTATGAAGCAACGAAGGTCAGTCACGTTTGGACCGGCAGTGCTATCGACGCGTATATACATTTGTATGGAGGACGGAGGCAGTCTACGATTCGCTCGACCAGAGATAAGCACGAATGGAGTGGAGACCGAGCTACGCGGGGCAAATTTCGGCGGAGTAGTTGCTGGAGGAAGGGTTGTGTTTGATATATTGTATACGTGCCATGAGCGAGGGATGTTTGATGTAAATTTAAAGGTGAATGTGGCGCCGTTCGAGGATGTGAAGATGTCGTGGCGGAAGGATTGCGGGGGTGGGAGGGCGCGATCGGTGTCTGTTGGGAGGGGACGAGGAGGGAGGGACGTTGTAGCGGAAGGGGTTGCTGTGGAGGGATTTGGGGCGGAGGGCGATGGGAGTCGGGTGAGCACAACATGGAGTGGAGTTGCTCGGTTCCATATATCGATTGGGGAGCAAGTTTGGGGCGATGTGCGACTGGGAGATATGTCAGCACATGCGGAGGACGGACAGATTGGGATGGCATGGATAGCAGGAAGTAGTGGTGGACGATTGAAGGGCGGAGAGCAACGACGAGTGATGGTTGGTGTCAAGTGCTTGAGAAAGGGAAGGACCAGAGTTCGCGTAACGATACCTGTTGAGGATCGGAGCGCTGTGGAATGGTGGTTTGAACGGAGGTGCGTACAAGCGAGATTGTCGGGTGGAATGGGGCGGGCGGGCGGAGTGATGTACGCAAGTCTGGGCATGTTTGGCATGATCGTGGTGACGAGTCTAGTCAAGGGCTGCGCAATGGTCGACAAGAGTGTGGGCGCGTCGAATAGTTTGCGTCGAATCGATGAGGTACGTACCCTGCGCGCGCGTAGTTGAACAATTGTATTTTGAATAAAAAAGTTTTCAATTGCGGCCGCCAACAACCGACAGTAAAATATTTTCAAACTCGCGCGCGATATACGCATGAACATCCCCTTCAAATTTAACCAAATAATATTTCCATTCTATCGTCGCTTTGCTGCACTCCGCGCGCCGCGCCTCGTCTCGTTACGCTTCATCTTTCGCTACGTCTTGTCCACTCGACCAGCACGTCTTCCCGCCACCCGCGCCCCAAACGCACGACCACATGAACGCGCGCACCCATCCTTCAACTTGAGCAAACCACTTCCTCTCCAATGGCCACCGAGCCCGCCCAACAACCAGAGCAACCCCCGCTCATCGGCGCCGGTCCTGGAGCCTACGGCGAGAAGCAAGATCAGGATGGCGTCGAGTTTGTAATCCTCAACGACGATGTCCTCACCTCCGTCGCCAACGCCACTATGGTCCTCGTCGACGGCTCCGATCTCGAGCGAATGGCTGTTCTATATCAGTTTCCTCAATTCCTCGAACATTGTCCAGACGAATCCCTCACCGTGATGGTCCCCCGCATCTGTCAGGGCGCCGTCACGTGGAGCTCAGAGGTCCAAATGGCTGCCGCAGAAGCTCTCTACTTTGTTGTCAATATGAACGCTCCCGAGCACGTCGCAAAGCAAATCGTTCTGGCCGCCCTGCGCATCATCGCAAAATCCGAGTCGGGCGATGTGTTCGACGCCTGCGGTGAGATTTTATCAATGATGCTTCCACAAGTGCAACGAAACGACGTTCTTGAACTCGTTGTCCCCGCCACTGTGGAACGAGCAGTAGCTGCCAACCCTGAATCCCGTCGCCTTGCTGCTCGCATTATCGGCTCGTTAAACGATTCAATGACTGCTGAGGAGCTCGAGCGCATTTTCCTACAGCAGGCTCTCTCCCTTGCCGATGATCCAGATGACTCGGTCCGTGCGATGATCGCACAGTCCCTTGCCGCGGTCGGTATTAAACTTCCACTTCGTGTTTCAGAGACACATCTTTGGCCAAAGCTCAAAAGTCTTATGCAGGACCCAAATGCTCGAGTGCGCGCCGCCGCCATGCGTGCTATTGCAAAATCCGCAGAGGCACACCGCTCTCATGCCACAACTTCTTCAATATATTCTATTGTTCTCAAGCCCATGTTCCTTACTGAATGTCAACGCGCCTGTGAAGTTGCCGCTTCCGATCTGCGTACCGTGTCCGACGATACTTATCTCATGCTTGAAATATTTTCAGAAGTGTACGGATACTTCCTCTGCGCTGTCTCCCCGCTGTTCGCCGATGAGGAGACGTGGACTATTGCACTCAATACGTTGCGCCGAATGGTCACTTGTAATGGCCCCACTGTTCGTCATTGGTGCTCATTCAACATGCCTGCCATAGCAACTGTATGCGCTCAGAAGCGCACTGATAAGATCGCAGGTGTCATTCAAGCGCTTGCTGTCGATTCCGATGTCGAGACCAGAGCTACTCTAGCTGCCGGCATTCACGAGACCACTCGCCTCTTATGCGATGGGCCCCTCCGCGAGGAGATTGTTCAGGCCATTGGTGTACTGCTCATGGATGAGAATGCTCAAGTGCGCATGAATTCGCTCGGTCATTTTTCGGACCTATTCGGCTTGCTATCCAGTGGAGAAATAGGCAAACAAAAGAAGAGAAAGGCGTCAGCAACCGCGTCTGTTGAAGTTGAGGGCGACAAGGTGGTTGGTAGCACTGCTAGTGGAGACGTTGAGTCTATGACGACGGAGAATTCGAGTGGTATGCGCCGTTTTGCTCCTATTTTCCAGTCACTAGAGCTGATGTCGATGGATTCGTGGAGAACACAAGAGCTGCTCGCGGCAGAATTGAGAAAATCTGCACATCTAGTGCCACAGGAAATGTTGTGTGAGCATGTGGCTCCATTGTTGTTCCAAATGGCACGGGAATCAACCTATCTTGTACGCAAAGCTTCCATGCATGCGTTGATTCATGTTTTGCGCTACATCCCTGATGTTCGACGACGTAACCACATTTTGAAGCATTTCCGGCTTGAGTGGGCACGCGGTAAGGTGTACTGGACACGGCTGGCGTACATCGATGGAGCTGAGTGGGCGCACAAAATATTCTCCGTCAAGCTATTTACACACTTATTTAAGGAAGAATTGCTGGCCATGAGCAAGGATCCAGTGCCCAACGTGAGACTGCGACTTGTGCGATTTTTCGGCGACTTGGTGCCGATATGGAAGACGCGTCCAGAATTCGTACAGGTTTTGCGTATGTTTGCTGAAGATCCAGACCCGCAAGTGGGGGACGAAGCGCAGATTATTGTAGAGAGTCTGGATAGTGCGCAGCCACTGCAGGAGCAGCAAGTTCTAGAGGACCAGAAGAAGGAGGCTCTGGAAGAAGCGTTTTACGTTCACAAGGCGAACAGAAAGAAGAAGAAAGGCGCAAAGACGAGGTCTGTGCCGGATGGGAGCCAGCCAGGGGGCACTACAACAACTGGGGTCGAAGTCAGTAGTCAACCGCAGTCGCCACCTGTGGCGTCGACTGCTGCGAAGCAAGGTTTGGACCAAAATATCGCTGAGACCCGCAACGATATGAATTCATCGAAACCGGAAATGAGTTCGGTCGCTGTTGAACCAGAGCAGAACCAGGCGAAGAGCCCAAATGCGATTTCTAAACTGTTCTGTGGCTGCTTTGGAGGTGGTTAATACGCAGCAGTAGCACAATCTTGGTGCGAACATAGGGTGTCGAGTCGCATCAGATGTGTGCTTGTGTATAACCAACTATCAATAAACAGTGATTCCGCAACTTGTTCCGATATATGAGACATGGTTCAGCTATGATATCGCTGCTAGTTGACAATTTTGCCAGCACTTCATTTTACCGATGCTATTTTTGAGCTCCGCCACTACTTTTGCCAGACGCAAAATACATCGGTACTGGCGACCTCAGACTTCTCAACCCTTTGAATGGTCGAGAAGGCGGCAACACTGAAGATGCTCCAGTCGGCGAATCAGATGACATGGATGGCATTCCCATAAGAGAACTGCTTCTACCCAGTTTGCGCTGCTTTGAATCAAACGGAGATTTCGACGTTTTCTCACCACCAATAATCTGAGAAAGTGATCTTCGCGGCATCTTTCCCTGTACGCTCAGATTGTTGTTAGTGTTGGACTTGTCTCCCGCATTTTCGATCATGTTTGACGTAGATTGTGATATCATCATCCGCGACGAGTTCATACCCTTCGCCGCCTTGCCGAGCAAAACGCTCGTGCGATGCTTGACCGCTCCCTTCTTGACAGCCTCTTTCTGCGCCTTGTAATATCGCGACAACAGCTCCTGCTCCTCGTCTTCTAGCTTCATATCTTCTTCGTACCGTGCGCGTGCCGTTTCCAGAGACTTTGCAATTCGCTCGTCAACGCCTTCCATGGCGTCCTGCACGTCCTTGTCCTCGTCCGTTTTCAGCAGGTCCAGCGCAGTATGGAACTCTTCCATTTGGTAACACGCTGGCGCAACCTCCGCTAGAAGCAGCGCTATTCGTAGTCTGATGTTGGGCACAGAGTCATGCGCCAGTCGCAGAAGTTCCGATGCGTACATGTCTCGAAACAAACAGCGACTATACAACGTCACTGCAACCAGAGCTGAATCTATAAATGCAATTCGCATCCAATACACAGGCCCTCTGGCCCACTCCACCCGAAACATTTCCATGGTCGTTTCCCGCGATGATATGTCCGGTAAGTATCGCATGCACGTCGCTATCGCAGCCATAGTTGCTTTCCTGACCAGCGAAGTTCCCCCCTCCGACATCTGGTACAGCAATGGCAGAACGCTGGATCGGATGGCGGGCGGCGGAATTACTGGTGCAGCTAGTTGTAGCTGCTTTCCCAGCAGTTGCTGAGCTCGCCAGTCGCCCTCCGATAACACGTGCAAGTTTTGGAAAATCGGTGTTAGTTTGTCAATCGATGAATAGCCGTGGTGTTGCACGAATTGACGCACAAGCGCATCGAAATTAGCAATCGTGTTCATGCGCACCAAAGCATTTTCATCTTGAAGTAGCGCTATGACAGCCTGCAACAAAATGTCAATGGTGTGCTTGTCGGCGAGAATTCTCACCGTCTCATGTATGCCGGCTGCGAGCACCCATCTGGTTTCAGGGTCGCTATCTCGGGACAAAAATTCGACCAACGCAGTGAGTTCACCTGCTGCGCTCTTGCCGAGACAGGAAGAGACTCCAGGCATATTAAAGGCGCAAAACTTACGAATGGCCGGTCCATTGCATGTGGACATCTCCATAAAGGCTTTGCGAATTGCTTTGTGGGACGCCTCCTGTTGTACATGTTCACTGCAACTGTGCAACAGCTCTCCGAAAATACGCGCATTCACCTCGAGACAGATGTAAGTATCATCTTCCATTTGTCGCTGATCCGAGGAAGCATCCTTTTGAATCCTGGTGCACTCCTGCAAGAAGAATTGTGGAAGCAGGTCGAGAAAGAAGGGCGCTTTAGGCTGCTTGGGCATATGGGCGGTTGCAATTGCTGACACGGTGCGCACAGAAGCTGCATGGACGAGCTGGTTTTCATCGGCGGAGAGTTTGAGCAAACATGGCCAGATATCATTCTGAACAACAGTGATGGAAACAGCGGCAGCGATGAATGCGATGGACTCTGCGATCATGCCGCGTACCTGGGGATCGCGATCGTCTGATATATCGATAGCGCGTCGCATGATACGAAGTTTGAGTTGATCGCAGTCGGAACAAACGGCGAGAGAGCCGAGAATGCGTGCGGTGAGCTTTGGTGAAAAGGAGAATTTGGAGGAGTCGTTTTGATTTTCGAGAGTGTCTATCATGTTGTCCATCTGCTGAGGGGAGAGGGAGACGTTAGGGAGAGTTAGAACGAGGATTTGGCCCCAGAGATCGCAGACGAGTTGGTGTGTGGAGTTGCGGAGGATGTAGAAAGCGGTTTCGAATATGGTGTACATTAAAGTGGATGGGATTGAGGAATTTACAGCGAGGGATACAGCCTCTGCGGCGGAAGTTTGGAGGGAATGATCCCAGGTGATGACCTGCTTGCAGATGAGAGGGATGAGTGTGTTGATAGCGAATTCGCGGCAGAGTTTTAAAAGTTGCTGCGTTTCAAAGATGATGATCATCTGCTGTTCTACGGAGCCAGTGATAATGAGGGTGGGCATTTGGGCCATTGAAATGGCGGAGGGATCCATTTGCTCGGGACTGCCATCGCGCAGGATATCTTCAAAAGCGACTGGACGGGCAGTGGAGGGGAGCGACTGGAGGGGCGGGAGGAACTGTTTACGCTGCATGGGTGGGCGGGCATGGTCGGGAGGGAGCGGGGGAACGAAGTGCGATTGGATTTAATAGGCGAGGGGACGATTACATGGCGTTGGGGAGGAAATGGTCGGTGGCGTTTCAATCTGGTAGCAGAATGAGTGAAAAAGATTTGCACCAAGCAAGCGATTCGCGCGACGATGATTGGACGAAATGAGCGGAGCGTATCCCATCAGATCGGGAGTCGAAAACGCAACGGCTGGCTATGATCGCACGTTGCACGCCAAAATTGCGCCAATAAAAAATAATCAAACGCGCAGATTGATCATCTCGCAGTTGGACGCACGCCACATTGTCTAGGGTTGCAATCCGCCCGTACCGCCTCCCTTTCAACCGTCATCTATTTTGCATTCTTTTTCCACTTGTGCTCAACGCAACGCACACACTCAGCCACTAAACCTTCTCCTCACACCCAGTCAGTCAGTCGCCCATCCCGCCCATCTCCAATTCTCCATGCCGCACACCGACATGCCCGACGACCGTCCGCTCGTCACGGACGACGCCGCCGCCTTTGCCGCTTCGCCGCCCTCGGTTGCGCCCGCGCTTGTGCAGCCCTCGGTGTCGCCCTCGCAGACGCGTAAATGCGAGGGCTGTGCGCGCGCCCATCCCGGTAGCTACGGCTCGGGTCGTTTCTGTTCGGCGACGTGCGCCAAAAAAGTCGGCGCCCGTCATAAATGGGCCGCCCGTGCCGCCGCTCCCGGCACCGCCCGTCGTGCTACCCCCCGTCGCGCACTCCCCGACGCCCCGTGCGAGAGCTGCACCAAGAAGCACGACAAGAGCTACGGATCCGGCCGCTTCTGCTCCGTCCATTGCGCTAGACGCGTCGCCGCTACTAGAAAGTGGGAGAAGAGTCGCACAGAGAAGAGTAAGAGGCTGGAAGCTATTCGACCCGCAATGCTCGCTCCGCCCCCGTGCGCCATCCCCGTCTTGGCTGGCAAGAGACGTCGCGTCGTCGGCAGACAGTTTGAACAGTTGCACATTTCAGACACCCTCTATCTGCAGCAACACCAATCCGCAGTCTATTCGCAATGGGACTCCCGCAATCACCCGTCCCAACGCCCGTCGACACCCGTGGTGCCCGTTGCGCAAATCCCGCCCACTTATCAAAATCCATACCCCCATCCGCCGCCCCACCCCTTTCAGATCTCACTCATGTCGCCTCCCGTTGTGTTTGCAAACCACAACAATCATTCGTCCGCCCCCACAAATCTCCCGAGATCCCCCCTCTTCTACGCCCCGTCTCCGCTCCCGTCTTACGGGTTACTCCACCCCAATCCAACCGCACCCTCCTCACACCCGCCCACATCCCGAGTGCAACTACACTACGCCCCTGCCCCCGCATCCCATTCCTATCCATTGAACAAAACGCAACCGCTTTTCGAAGTCGAAACCGTTTCATCATCCGCTTCCCCGCCCCCCTCTGACGACACCCCCATTGCAACGCTGCAACACAATGCCAACCCCTCCCGAGATAGAAAAGCACCAGTGTTAGAAACTTCAGAGAGTGCTGCTAGAGCACTTCTCTGTCTACGAGCCACTTCACCTTAGAAAGACCTAACTATACACTTCTTGTGACCACCCTCCGTGCACCTATGAACATAATAAACTCTGCGCGAAATTATTCCACAGACAACCTCTCTACTTGCCACACATTTTATTCGCCCCTTCCCCCCTAGATATCCTCCAAAACTTGATAACAAATTAGTATTAGCTTGCAATATTTAGTACACCCACACCTACCCTTCCGATTTCACTCTACTGCTCCTTTTCCGCAGTGAAGACAGCTGCATATTCACAAGAGCCAGTTGGTCACGCACCCGTTCTCGTTCAGTGTTCAGATCCGCTACTTGCCGGTCTATTTCTATTACCCGCTTTTCAATCTGCTCACGACGTTCCGACAGTCCTGCCTCCTCTTTAGCCCATTCCTCCAGGACGCTGCGCTCGTCTTTCATCTCCGCACGCACTTCTCCTACAAAAACAACTTCCTCCGTCGATTCCGAATCTCCACCCTCCCCAACAGTCGGATCTGACGCTGCCTCCAGTGGAGGCGAAGCAGGTGAATCACCAATACACAACCTCTTCTTGAACGCCTCCACCTCCCGGTCCATCCGGTCTGGACAGTCGATAAACGCTGGATTAGAGTCGCTGTCTTCCAAAATTTCTATCACATCACTCTCGTTAAGTGCAATATCTCCCTTCTGGTCATCATGCCCTTCGACAAATCCTTCCATTTCGTTACCTTCTGCACCAGATGAAGACTCACTCAAACTCTGCACCACAATCTGGTTTTCTGGCTCCATCATCTGATCTACGCTTCGCCCAGTTGGTAGTGATTCCGATATTACCCCGTCTTCCTGTTTCCCTGACATACCGAACATATCGGAGACAGTCCCTCGACGATCAGTAGTCTGGTTGTCCACATGTTCTGCGCTCAATTGGTCTGGATTGTCACCACCTTCCTCAGGCATTTGCTCGGTCGCAGAAGCACTTTCCGAGTACGGCTCTTGTTTGATTCGGACAATTTCAGAACCTACGGCCAGTAAAGATTCAGAAGAAGCAGGGCCATCTAAGAGAGGCTCCTTCGCAGCAAGCGCAAGAGAAGAATCATGGAGAGTATGGTCGGTGACGTCACTATCACTTCTGCGAGCGCCAGTTTTATGTTTCTTCTTGTTCTTTCGTCGTTTACCGGAATTCTTGGAAGGTTCACCGCTACAGATCCACTCTGTGAGTTCCTCCACTGAACGGTCAGCAATCGCAGGAGACACATCGGTCGTCTGGTCAGGGGTGGACGAAGCGCTTTTCGCACGTGCTCTCGTGTCCTTTCTGAGATGCCTGTCCATGGTAAGGACACGAAAGGAGGGGTCATTCGGGGAACGAATTGAACCGCGCATGTAGAAATCGCGAGGGAGCACACGAGGCAAAACTCGGTCGATGGTATTTGCTAGGTCATTTTCGATGTGGAAGGTTTTACGAATTTGTTCTGCTGATTTGCCGGATATCAACGCGGCGATGGCACGGCAAGTAAGATCAATTAGATCCTTGATATCCAAATAATAAGCAGCGGAGGCAAGGTCGCAGAGCTGTTCCGGGTCCAGGGCGGCAAACTGATTATCCCAAGCCTTGATTTGGTCGGAAGTCATGTTGGCACAAAGCTGGGATGCATGGAAGTAACAGTATCGTAAAACGGTTTCCAAAACGTCTGCAGAGACGTTTGGGATGACATGTGCGACGTCAGGATGGTGTGGAGTGGAGGAGCGAGCGTTGAAACGAGCCATATGGATAGATTTGGTCATGACGCCAGATGCGAGGACGGCGGCATCGTAGACTTCGAAAACGACATCGTCAATGGTGCGAAAGCGGGAGCGCAAGCGGCAGTGAGAAGCGGGAGGATAGTCGTGCTCAAAGGGTGGGGTACGCACGGTGGAGAGCGGGATACGCGCACGCTTTTCGGTCATCGGGGAGGGACGGGGACACGCGGCGGTTGGTGTGGTAGGTGCTGGTAGGGCATGAAGCATGGAGTAGACGGAGCGAATGAAAGTGGATTGGGTTTGCGCGTGAAAGGAGATCGTGTGGAACGCGGCGGACGGTTTGGCGAACGAAACATGTGGAACTGTGCAGCGCAGAGCAGCACGGAACGGCTGCGGTGTAATCAGTTGGGCACAGAGCGCGGCGCTTTATAGGAGCACAGATCCCAACGTGGGCGACATACGAGAGAGCGAGCGCTTGAGTGCGCCGTTGTTTTTATTTAATGTTTAAACAATGGATCGTATGATGCTAATTTTTGATCACTGATCCGATTGCAATATTGACTGCGCTACGCGGACCACTGTACTGCACTGCACTGGTGCGTACAGACCTGATCCAAACAATAACTTGAGCACTTGCTCGACCAGGCCCCGATCTTACTCGACTTGAAGCGTCGGAGACTTTCCCCCCCGCCCGACATACAACTTGTGCAAACTAAATTAGCCTTCTGAGTCGCCACTCACACCGCTCGCTCCCCCCATTTCCTTCGCAATTCACGCCCATTGATCAGCTACCGAATTTGGTGCCATCTCTTCTGATGATTCAGGACAGCTTACCTGTCCTCTGTCCCCAATCCGTTGAAAAGTTCCCGCCTGCTGCGCCAACTGCTCAAATCAGCGAGTAAAGCTAACTGCTTTCGCTGAGCCCCCTTCTCTGGCCGTTTAACCGCCTTGTCACTGGTCTAACAAAATAGCATCCGTCTATCGTCTCACTGTAAACTTACCAGTTGGGAAATAGAGCGCGGTAGCACAACTACGGTACAATTGCCCACGTAGTCGATGATGATTTAAGCCCAAACTGCTACACGAGCATCTCAACATCATCCTGCGCGTCTCTTCCGACGTATTGGTCATTGTTATCTCACTTGCTTAGCTTGCGCCGTTTCAGCTTACCACTGCCGAGGGTACAGTGCTCCCCATCAATAACGTTATCTGCAGATGTGAAGGTACTCAAGCGTACACGATTAATTGCGCGAGGACTGCTCCACCCCATCATCTGATGAATGTACCAAATCAAAATACATGCCCTGCATCAAGTGAGGCGCGGTAATCGTAACCTATTTCCTAATAGACGCCGTTCTCAACATGAATTGTAACCTTGCGGAAACTTCTACGCCACTCGACGTGCATTGCACACCAATGCCGTTTTCCCAGCATGTGCTTGAAGAGCCCAAGCGGATGACATTCATCAGATGTCTTGAGGTTTATGTTTAAAGACGTATCCACCAAGGGTGTCACGAGCAAAAATATGACAATAGCCGCTGAAGACATCAAATCAGTGAGAAAAATCTATATTTTGCAAACTGCACCGCGAGTCTTCATACCAACTCGAGAGCGTCTACCTACGCCACCGCCGGTGCCCTCGTGGGTATACCATTCTTCAATCGCGCGTATCGCCGCAATCTCATGCTCGTTTCACTGTTTGCTAGCAAACTACTCATCCCACCGTGCTAATCAGTGTGCAGCCTCAATCAACCGCTTACCGTTTCTCTAAGCACTTTCAATTTTGCACATAAATGACATCATTTCGACAGCTTGGCGTCAAACCGTGGCTAGTGGAAGCATGTCTCTCGCTTGGCATTACCAAACCGACCCCGGTACAGCGAGCCTGCATCCCGCCAATTCTCGCTGGTAAAGATGTTATTGGCGCTGCCGAGACGGGAACAGGCAAGACTGCCGCTTTTATTCTCCCAATCCTTCAAATTCTCGCACAAGATCCCTATGGCATTTGTGCCGTTATTCTCACCCCTACACGCGAGCTTGCAGTTCAGATCTCTCAACAAGTCTCAGCCCTGGGGTCCCGAATCGCCGTGCGCGATCAGGTGATCGTCGGCGGTGTCCATGAATTGATTCAGGCCTCTGCTCTAGAGAAACGCCCACACATTGTTGTTGCGACGCCTGGAAGACTCGGCCTCTTGGTTTCAAAACATAATCTCGATTTGTCGCGTGTTCGATTTGTCGTCCTTGATGAAGCAGACAGACTGCTTGATCCTACGTACTTGCTAGATTTGAAAACTATTTTGGATGCATGCAGCTCCGACAAGCGTCAGACTCTCATGTTTTCAGCTACCATGACGTCCTCACTAGAACAACTTCAGGAGGTTGCGATGGATAAAGATGCGGTCCGTTTCGACGCTCGTCTCAATCGCTTCGCTACCGTCGATGCTCTCAAACAGGAATATATTTTCACGCCCCTGAATCTGAAGGAATGCCGTTTAGTGTATCTGCTGAAAGAGCAGTTTCCAAAGTCTAATGTCATTATATTTGTGGCTCGATGTGAAACGGCGGAACTTTTGGTCTCAATACTTCAATTATTGGGTATGAAGAAAGTAACAGCCCTGCATTCCGACATGAAACAAACTGCAAGAATCGATTCGCTACAACGCTTCAAGAGCAAAGTCGTGCGTGCGCTCATTGCAACAGATGTCGCAAGCAGAGGTCTCGACATTCCCACTTGTGACATCGTAATTAATTATGATCTGCCACGACAGGCAGCAACGTATGTTCATCGTGTCGGGCGAACTGCTCGTGCAGGGCGTTCGGGATTAGCGCTTAGCTTTGTTAGTCAGTCTGACGTAGAGCTGATTCGCGCTATTGAAGACAAGATACAAAAGAAGCTTGATGAACACAAGGGTGCTGCAGAGGCAGATATCTTAAGCGAGTTGTCCAATACATTGAAGGCGAGACAAATTGCAAGGACCAATCTGGATGACAACGGTTTTCTGGACAGGGCAAAAGAGCGCCGAGCCGATTCCCGAAGTGCAGGAAAGAAGCGCAAACGAGAGCAGAGGAAAAATGAGGCTAAAGCAACGGAAGAGCATAAGGGATAAAGAACGAAAGCGGCGTTCCAGCATGGCGGACTACTGTACTGATGGGTGAGCAAAGTGCGGTGTCTTGTCTGTTTTGCACCTGTCATTAGTAAAGGCGAGTATGGGTTGTATACACCAGACAAAGGAATATGGTGATTTTGAAATGGGAGGGAGCGACCGATCAGAAATGTGCCTACACAATCAACGCTGGGAGTGAAGGGGATGCGTTGTTGAAGTGATGGTACGCAATTTTGCAAGCACGTTGAGAGTGTTTTGTTCCTTTGCTGTAAACTAGTAACCAAATGTTCTACACATCAAAAACTGGATGGGAAGACGCGGCTCTGTACTTTGTGTATACGTTGGCAAAGCTCCGTACATTAGCACTCCAGGATCACTGGAAGGACGTTGTCATGAACAGAGCATGCGTGCTCAACCCAACAAGTTACACGAAATTAAAATCGTATTTGGGAAGCATGTTTACTTCTTGATACGTTAATAAAATAACTTGTGCTGTCCTTTCCCATCTACTTTGTCGACAGCAGAGGAAATGGAAATTGTTCTCTCCAATAAACGAGACTTATCGTTGTCCAATTTGTGCAAGTATTCAGCTGTGGCAGTTGTATTGACCACAGATGACGGGTGAGTCGATCGGTCGATTTGTTAGAAAGTTTGTTTGCTGGATGTCGATAGGCTGATGAAAGCAATGAATCATGCAGTCAGCAAGTAACATATGGTACGTTTAGTGTTGCAAAAGATCCTCGCAAGTTGCCGACAATCATTGATCCATTGACAATCGAATCCATTGCGGTGAAAGTAGCTGTTGGAGCGAGTATGGCTCCATGCAGTCGCGTATTATAGAGCCCAAAGTTTCCATATATGGCACAGAAGATCATGATGGTACGGCGAGAGTTGAAGCCTTCCATGCGGAAGTCCTGGAAATCATACTTTTTCCCAGAAACGACAATAACGACATTCTGGTTGAAATCCTCGCCTGCATACTCCCATCTATTTACAAGTCGCAGCTCTTCTGTCGTCACTCGAAAATAAGAATAACAGGAGTATCCTCCTTCGCCGGGAATAAACTTCATGGTGCCATTAGCACTTTCTACCGTTCCTGTCGGGCCTGTTGCACAAAGCTCGCCTGCTTCGCGAATACAATTAGAGCGAAGCTCTACCATCTCTATGTCTCCGTTTCGACGCGGATCGTACTGCTCAACACGATTAGTGCAGCTCATTCGAACGCTATGATGGATCTTGGTTCCCCGTCCGACAACAGTGTAACCATTATTAATCGAGCCCATTCTGGCGGTAAGGGATTTTGCCACAGTAATCGATCTGGAATCTTTGTCACACTTCTTGCTGGCGGCAATATCGAAATTTTCCATCTGGGCTTTCCCCATCACTGCTAGCCTCCCGGCTACGGCTGCCTTTGCAACGGACATGTCGCCAAATACAACGACGTTGTAGTCCTCGAAGATCGTCTTGTGAGAAGCGGGAATATATGCGTCGAGAGATTCCTCGGCGTAGCAAATTGCCAATAGTGCTGCAATGGCTAAAGTGAAGATGCCGAAAACATGACAAGCGACGTAGGAGCGCATGGTGCTTTGAATGGAGAGATAATGACGCGGTTGGAAAACGTTTGGATGGGAGAATTGAGTAAAATGATATAAATAAGGGTTGGTGTTCGTGCAGAAGTGTTGGTCGGAAAGTTGTTATACGACTTGAAACAGGAATGTCTTTGATCGCAGTTCCTGCATTCAATGGTGTTTTGTTCGGCACGATGACTGTGGTACAAATTGCAGTGTCAGGGGCGCGTTGCGCTAGAGATTCTGTTACGCTGATCGTTGGCTCAATGTAGTCTGCAACTGGTTAAGAGTTAAGGTTTGAGTACATGCAGATGTGGATAGCACAGAATGAAACGTAGGCAAAATTAAGCTGCTGACTGTGTGCCAGTCGAATTGCATCGCTCACCGCATATAATCAGCGGATCGGCCCCCGCTATGTAATTTTTCTCGACAACGAGGATCAAGACTTGTGATATGCCCGACACAAATTAAAGGCCCTATCGGGTCATTACATGTACTAGCTCTTGTTTTCTTTAGCACGTCTACTTTAAACACTCCCGGACATTAGAGCTGATGCTGCAGACAATCGTGACTTTGCGATTTCTCTTATTCCCCTAGTAACTGCGTCCTCCAAAATCGCAATCATAATTGCATTCACTCTACATATTCTATACATCAACCGTATGGGGGCCAATAACGCATGGGCAGTGTTCGGGTTGATCGCAGTAGTGTAGCATGACACCAGGACGCCATTAACCAACAATTTCCCACTGAACGTATGTGGATTGAACAACCCTGATTGATAAGAATATTCCCTCGATATGATGCGCATTGTTTCTCCCTTCCCGCTTAGCACCGCATCGCCAACGTGTATGTCTTCAGCAGCGCGCAAACCATCATTTGTTATCAAAAAATGTCCAGGGGAAAGAGATAACGTCGTCGAATTTGAACTGTACAGTGTGATATATTGGAAGACTTTTCCTGATTGGTCCCTATGACTGAACATAAACACTTCTGAGAAACTGTCAGATGAATCCATAACTCGGTCCCCGATCCGCAGAGAGGACATGGTTCGCTGACGGCCTTCTGGAAGCGCCACTACAGCAGATCCAGGAAAGCACTTCCGTACATTACCAGCACGCCCACCAGCCAATGCGTCTGAGAAAACCTGAGGACATACGACCTCCGGCTCTGTTCTAGAAACCTTTGTGAAAGTAAGGTGGTAAGGGTGATACCTGCTCAAGATAACGTTTGACCCGGTAGTTATATTTGGAAAAAGGGCTGTGATGTTGATCCTTACATCATCATTTTTGCCGAAGAAGATGAACGACTCTCGTCTTATTATAGCGTATCCGGTATTATTGTCGCCACAGGTTCGGTTTGAGTATCGTTCAAACCCTATCCACGACTGCAAGTTTCTTCCCTGCAGTTCCACCTCTCCCATTGAAAAATCGTAGAAACCTTTCGTGAGTACACGTCCGTCATTCAACTTGAAGTACGCGGCTTGAGAGGACTTCTCCCTCGCAATGGTTTCATTGAAGAGAAAATCAGCCGGTATCAGTTCCATGTGATCATCGAGCCATAACTCACTGGCTGTTGCATTATCTGCAAGTTTTCCACACTTCTTACCATCCATGTATATTCTCGAGTGAGGAACGCGATATGTTCCATCCCCTTTTGGGATAATATGCGTATAATGCACAGAGATCGATGAGCAGAAGTTCGACGGTACCACGACATGCAGTTTGTTAAACTGACCTATCATGATATCTTCTGCTTCAAACGGCCGTCCAATAATAGATTGGTTCGAAGTAGCATCATTCGCTCTCGTTTGATATGCGCTTAGGACTATAAGAAACAGGGATACAGTTGCTAGGCACATATTTGTCGTAATAAAGCAGTGGGCGACCAGCGTGCTCACTAAGGGTTACAATAGAAAGCCCCAAGATGCTCACAATTTTCATGGGAGAAGAACGGTACCATCCTGACATCAAGTTACAACGGATCAATGCGCAACATAGAATAATCTCTCGGAAGTCGGAATATGAACAAGGGAATTTTTGCGTGGCCGATTCATGACTACTCGGACATGAAACCCTTTCACGTCGTGTCCCTAGGATTGCGGGAGGACGCAGTGACTACTGAGAGTTTGGAAGTTGGAACAACAAATTAGCCCAGCGAGGAAAACTCGGAATTAGTACTATCGTCCGGCCAAGTATGCCCTGTGTAGTCTCCTCTGATTTTGAGCACTCTTCAACTGCACAGTTCCGCCAGAAAACCTTAGTTCAAATCTACTTCTCGCTAAACCAGTTGCCTACATAGAAACAGTATCCCCCGAACTAAGTGAATGATCAGCCAGGATATCAATCGCTGTAGCGAGATGCCCTGACCTCAAAGAGATACGTTCAACACCATACAGGAGTATAAGTTCTTTTCTATGGGAGGGAGTAAAAATAGAGATAACTTCGGAAGTACTCAGATTGGCGGGTTGCATGGCCCATGAATTGATCGTCATCAGGAGGATTACGTCCATTGACGAATCTCAGATGTGATTAGATTCTCGGTTTTCATCATCACTGCACTTCCGAACCATACCTCTATCTACAGCTATGCCAAGTCGAGGCGAGGCGGATGAAAGGGTGGCCACGCGATGCTTGTTGCGAATCCCAGCCCGTACATCTCTCTCGCCCCGACAGCGTACTCTACAATACACAATTTGTTCCTCTGGCTGCTGGGCGTGTTTTTGGGTACGTCCTGTCCATATGACATTGGTTCACACCGGACACCAGACGCTCTCTGCCGCTTTAGATTTCCGCCCTGAAAGCATATAGGCGCACTGAGACAGTTCCATCAATCAAGCACTAAAGCGACCCAGAACAACGTACAATGCGCAGTAGGCTGTCCACGGAGGACCCATCTGGGTCGCCTGGATTCGGCCGCTTCGCCGATGAGACGCCTGGACGCCGGTCGTCCCGGAGCACTGCGACCGCATTTATAGAAATCGGGTCGTTTGAACATCATACTTCAATGGCGATGCCGATAGTCATGAGATCAAGAAAAGAACTTGGTTTCACAGATCTAAAGATCTAAAAAGAAACTTTTCACAGCTTTTCTCAATTTATTGATCAACCCTAAATCCTCGAGATCCCCGGAATTCCTTGGAACTGTGTGGACTAAGAGCAAGTATCACCAGGGGCAAGCCAGGCTACTAGATTAATCCGGCTCTCTCAAACGCTATATCTAGCTAGCTAGAGGTTAGTAATCTAGATATCTTCAAGATAGCAAGTCGGCCATAATTCCCTTCTTGTAAACCCACCCTGACGGGAAGCAGACACCTCGTTCTCACCCTGCTACGAAGAGTAAAGTTTTAAATTGACTCACACTACTTTCATCATCAGAAAAAATACAATGCAGCCTTGGAAGAAACTGTTATAAAACAGATAAAACTCGCCGCGAAAAGGTAGGTTTGTGTTTAGAGAACTATTAGTACGATATGTATATCTATCACAACAGGTTCACAGAACAATTTCTATGGAATGCAACACTTCTACTAGGCTAGAAGCGATCTGGAATAAGGGGAATAGTCTCTGTGAGCTTGGCGGTTGAAATATATTTGTTCGCTGCAATAACGGCTTGTATGTAAGCATTTTTCGTAGCAGTAACATCGGAGCGAGCTGATGCTTTTTTCATTTCGGCAATGGCATTGTACATGTTTTCCACGCTTTCAGAAAGGGAATGTTCCAACGGACTAATCTTATTTCCTTCGGAGAAAAAAGTTGTACCCAATAAATCAAGTGCGGCATGCATATCATCAGCACGACTGTCGAGAAACTGGGACACAAGCGAGGGCCATGCAGCATCATCGGCGAAAGCGGGACCTATTGCCGCAAGTTGCGCCATTCCAGCAGTTATGCGGGGGAGATATCTTCTTTTTGCTGTGAGCTTGGTTGAGTACTTACCCGTTCGATCAGCTGCGGCTGCAAGTGGGTGAGCAAGCAGCGTTCCTGAAAGGGTTACAAGGGTGGCTGCAGTGCTGAGAAAGTCGCGACGGGAAATCGATGTGGGGGAACAGGAACATTGTGTTCGATGGGAGGATGGTCGATTTCTTGAATATTTAGGCAATGCTGGCGCTATGAAAGAAGCCATTGAAGGAATGGTTGCAGATGACGGCGAGAATGGGATAGGGAATAACAAGTTGAGATGTACGCGAGATTCAAACTTGAGTATTCAGCGGACATTGTCTGAAGATGCAAGACATTTCATATTCGGACAAACATTCTGCCATTATCATTGGCGGAGATCTCCGAAAGTTGATTTAAACGATGGGCCAAAAGCAATCAATCTGAGAGGTCAAATGTTTTTCCACGTGTCCAGCAGATGAGAAGCACCGGTACAAGCGTTGTTGATGCGTAATTTGTTACGCAACGCACCATTTTTAACGTCTAGACAGATGGCACGAAACATGGCTAGCAATTGCAACGCGTTAGCCAATTCTCTTCGTCCACTGAGCCTCGGCTCCCTCCACCTCTTTCCTCGAGCTCCCTAACCCAACGCAGGCTTGGCAAATGCCCGCTTGAACGCGGCGAAACCCGACTTGCATCCATATATCCTTGGCGACCATTCAATTGTTCCGCATTGCATACGGCGCTCCCGCGCTGTGTGCCGCCTCCTACGTTTATGACGTACCGAAATCCATCACTACGTTTCCTGCATGCGCTCATTTTATTCCAATATGCGCTTGTGCTTTGTCCATATCGTGCGCGCGCTGCAGCGCCTCGCGACAATGTGATAACCGTTGCGCCCGCAGCGGATGACATGAAAGAGATGGTACAACCTCCGCCCATCCGCAAGCGTATCGAAGAGCACAACAACGATATGCAAAGAGGGGAGCAATACGCCTATATTGCAGTCCTGAAGGGCGAGAGTGAGCTCCTGCGCAAAGGCAAACTTTCTGTGCGAATTAATGGCCAAGATGTTTCCGATGTCTTGATTCATAATTCGACCACCCTCTCATTCAGAATACCGCACAATATCGCGCTAGATGAAAAGATGTTTGCTTCTTCTTGGCTGGAAATTGAAATCGGTTCCAACGTCGGGCGCAAAATCCCGCTCTTCGTTCTTGATAATGCTATTGTCAAAGTGGATTTGAACGAATACCGCAACAAAATAAAACGCCAGCGTGAAGGCAGTTTGGAAGATATGGATATTAGTGTTGCTTCTCCATCTCGACCCGTCCGTACCAATATTAAATCGCAAGCAAATAGCCAAGGTGAATCTCAGGCATCTTCACAGAAACAAGCAAACTCAATACATTATGAACAGGAGCTGTCTACAAACCAACAGCAAAATACACCTCCCACTAACACAAACAACGATGCCAAACAAGCACATGAACAGCTTAGCGAAAACTATGCCAAGAAGCTGTTGTCAGAAGCAGAACAGTTGCTCGGGAGTGAAAAGCGTTCTAGTGTCTCCAAAGCTGTCGAGCTCCTCGAGCTGGCCATTTCGTACGGAAGCGTACAGGCCATGACAGTTTTGTCTAGCTTGCTACTAAGTGGCACTACACCAGGCATCAAACGCGACATCCGGCGTGCGGTTAGCTACTTGCATACAGCCGGTGGAAAGGGATACCCCGATGCGCAGGCTCTGCTCGGATTTCTGTACGCGAGCGGAATAGCGGCACCAGTTCTAGAACATGATGTTGGCGCCGCCATACTCATGTGGACATTTGCAGCAGAGGGAGGTTCGCTTCATGCAAAAATGGCTCTTGCATTTCGATATTTCACTGGAACAGACATTGCAGAAGATTGTGAGAAGGCAGCTGAATATTACCAGCAAGTAGCGGAAGATGTGTTCCACAGCACTAAACAGTTGATTTCATTGTCATCAAGTAGGAGCGGAGACATTGACGCCGAGTACCGAGATGAGATCCAACCACCTACGTCATACACGATGCAATCTACGGACAGGAAGCGTCTGCGTGAACATATGAGACGGCGCGTCCTAGGGGAAGCAAATGACGTGATACAATATTATCGACGAGCAGCAGACCGTGGTGACGCGAATGCACAAGTGATGATTGGTAGTTTGTACTACTACGGTGATGCTGATATGCCGCGAAACACGGAGAAAGCGCGGCGACTTTTCGAACTTGCAGCGGCAGCGGGCAAAGCTGAAGCGCATGCACACCTCGGTTTCATGGATCTACGGGCGGGAAACAACGGAAGTGCACTGCATCATCTGGAAATCGCGGCTGTGAATTCGGATAGGTTTGGCCTGAACGGGATGGGTTTCCTGCATTTTCATGGAATTGGAGTGGCGCGTGATGAAACGAAAGCGGCGAAATTCTTTATGCGTGCGGCGGAGATGGAGCTACCAGAGGCCATGTTTAACCTTGCAATTTTGTATTCCAGAGGACTGGGAGTGAGCGAGTCTATGAACGAAGCGTTCCGATTGTTTCAGGCGGCTGCGCAAAAGGGGCACATGCGCAGCAGTTACCACTTGGGCATAATGATGATGAAGGGCAAATCGCCTGTGGCGAAACACTGCGCCATGGCCACACAGTATTTGAGAGTGGTGGCAGAACAGGGCGATTGGAACAACATACTTTCACTGGCTTTCCGAGCGTACGAACGCGGAGCGTATGGTGACGCTCTGTATCGGTATCTGCAGGCGGCACACGCGGGCATTGAACTGGCACAGTTCAATGCGGCGTTCATGTACGAGCAGAACACACTGACGAATGTGAAAAGTATTGCAATGAAATACTTTGGATCTGGGGACGACGCATCTGAGACGGAAGTACCGGAAAGAGAAGTTGCCGTCGAGGAGGCGCTGAGTCTGTACCAAATGAGCGCCTCGCAAGGCTATGCAGACTCGATGGTGCGGATGGGCGATTTGGCATTCGAAGAATGCAAAGACTACTCGCGGGCGGCTGCGTCATACGAAAGAGCTGTGAAATTGCGAAATGCAGAAGCTATGTTCAATCTGGGGTGGATGCACGCGCGTGGATTTGGAATGAATGCGGATCAGCACATGGCGAAGAGGTACTTTGATCTAGCCAAGGAAACGGATGGGGATGCTGTGATACCGGCGACAATTGCTGTGTACTCGCTGGCATACTCGGATTCATTGGACAAAATGATTGATAGTTGCTCGACAGTGATGCGGAGAATTGGGTCGTATTTGGGCGCTGACGACGATACGATGGCGCCATTGAATGCGAAATTGATGGATGGCCTAGTGCTGTCATTGCTACTCGGCGTTCTTGTTGTTGTTATCAATGTGCGACAACGGAGGCTGATGGCGGTGCAGGCAGATGACGGAGAAATGTAACGGGTGTGGGAGTGAAGCGAGCACGTTGCTGGCGCGGATCGTAGACATGTATGGCAGATATTATTAGTAAATGAAGCGTTATTAACGTGGACGAGGACACTGACGATGTCGGGCGGATACCAAGGATACTGGATCGTGATTTTGCACAAGTTATTAGACTAACTTGGGCGTCAGTTGATTGGCTGTACGTTTTCCTGTCTGCATGGACAGCGTTACAGTAACACCAAAATAAAAGTTATACATGGTAACTGGTTTAACGCCATCTATACGGGCCAGATCGTATGTACTGTAATTTTGACAGCGTACAGTACCAAGAATTATCTTGTGTTTTGTCAAGCTAACTTGGCCTTTTCCTACACTGTGATGATCACATTTGCGCCGATCTCAGGATACAGAATGTTCTGTATCCAATCGCGCACAGCTAGCTACGTAGTCGTGCGCTGTACGTAGGGTGCAACAATTTTTTGGCTGACAGCAGTTTAGATCTACTTGGGCCCTTGCTAGTGGACAAGGCGTGTACCCT
The DNA here is from genome assembly GCA_030407315.1 of Asparagopsis taxiformis. NCBI lineage: Eukaryota > Rhodophyta > Florideophyceae > Bonnemaisoniales > Bonnemaisoniaceae > Asparagopsis > Asparagopsis taxiformis. The sequence continues at coordinate 194,028 of JALQPE010000069.1, read as the reverse complement.
CTAGGGTAACGTACTCAGCTGACTCCGAGTGCTCAAACTCTCAATGCAACGCATCAAAAAAAAAACCACCAGTCCTCTGTCCACTATGCAATATCGCACCAGCACCTCGTTTGCAACTCTCTACACCGACCAGCCGCACATCTCAATTTCCCATAAAATCCGTCCAATCACCGATGCACGCCCCAGCCGCAGCCCCAGCCTTCACCTCGCCCGCACCGCTCTCCATCCGCCGCTCCAGCACGCTGCTCAACCGCCGTCTACGCAGCGTCCCCATGGCGCAACAAACGCCACCGTCCGGCTTCAATCGCATCACAATCCCGCTCGTCGCGGACATCCTCACCGTGAGTAATCCGGCGCTAATGAAGAAGATTGTAGAACATCCATCCATCGCGCGTCCACAGCAGACCAAAAACCCCTCTGCGTTCAACGCCGCCATATCCGCCACCCAATTCTTCTCGCGCACCGACCGCGAGTACGCGCTCGCCTTCCAATCGACCGGCGTGGACGACCAGCCGCAACGTCGTGAGCGAGTTTTCCGCAACCTCGCCGAGCGCTTCACCGACGCCCAGATCGCCACCCTCGCCGAGCTCGTGCGCAGCGACCAGCCGCAGTACATTCTCGCGCGCAAGATGTTCCAGACCGTCGGACACGTCGTTTCGCCCCTGAACGAGGGCCAGGCGCCGCCCGATGAAATTTTGGACGCGATGGAGGACATGAATTTGGCCAATTTGGTCACCGGTTACTTCGCCGCGAGACGGGCTCGCAAGTTGTTGGAAACTTGGGTTAAGCAATCTTTTCCAGAGGAGAAACATCCTGTTGATGTTATGCATGATATGGCGACGTTGTATCAGGGCTTTTCGTTGGGGCTTGTTACATTGCGGAAAATGGAAACGGAGGGTGCGACCGATGTCGAATCGTTTTTGACCAAGAATCCTATTTTACCCGTTTCACTTCGTACGGTGAGGAGCACCACCGATATAGATGGTGTTTTTAAAGATAACCCATTGGTACAGGATAAAACCATTGTGGTGTTGATGAATGGAGAGGCGGCGATAGAATCGGGTAACGATCACTACGTTTGGGGGCTTGGCAGTGAAGAACGACTTTGTCCATTTCGTCAAGTTTTCTATGATGCTGCCGAGAGGATTCGCAAAACGGGTAAGCAATGATTTATGCGGTCGATTGCCAAGCATTTCTATGTAGGTTACCTTTGCGTTTAAAATTGCAAAGTGTCTGGTGTGATGTGTTCTCGACCCACAACGATATTGTCTTGTTGAAGATGATACAATAGACAGCCTCTCGGGACGCAAGGGGGGGAAGCTGGACAAGTTGTTGACAGTGCATTCAGGAATAAACTCGAGATTATTTGAGGGTTTAGATAAAGTATAATGGAGGAATCTGGCAATAGCCGCCATAATAATAAACCCAGCGACGCATGGAATGATCCATCAACACTCCTAACCAAGTTGGCAGCGACTCCTCCGGTGGGCGCGCTCATATTCACACACGGAGTAGTAAAAGTACGTATAGTTTTGACAGAGGGGTATCGTCACAGTGCTCGTGTATTTCTCCGGCTACAGGCGGTGCAAATGTATTTGCTCCCCAGAATAGTGCAGCGTTGGTTCCAGCATGTCGTCAGTGACAATTGGCATCGGCCGTAAACCATTCGCTTTAATGCTACTATGCGATCAAAAATTAAGAACTCACAATTTACACTTGCTCCTCAACGCCCGTCAAACACGGCCCTTACAACTTCTGGCTTCCCAAAAGTACGCAGTCGTTGCCACTTTTCACTTTCCTCATTTTTCTCCAAATGACATAGAGAATTCTTATCTCCCGGCCAATACCCAGTAATTTCAAACTCAAGAGATTTTCCGCAAACAAGCTTGTTATTCACTTCCATGGCTTGCAATTCCATCCCAATTGCCGAGTCGGCAATAAGACTTCGCAAGCGCGATCCATTTGCAGCTTTTTCGTTCTTAGCGCTCAAATAATCTGCATAGCTTTCTTCCCGTCTGACCACATTGATTGCTCTCACTGCGCATGCTTGCACTTCTGGAACTGTCACCAACAACCACCCCCTCCCTAAAAGACTGGCCGCTACTTCGAATCCTAAATTCGGATATAATTCCTTGGCAGAGTCACTTCCGATCTGTTCTAGCATGCTACTCACTCTCACTTCTGTTTGTGTCTCGACCAAAGCTTCTACAACATAATCCCTCCATACAAGTGTGGCAGCACACGTCTTTGCCCCAAGTTTTTCGGATCGTTGTCCACCTCCTGTAATCAGCCATGGTACACCTGATCCCACGTTCACCCAAGCTTTTCTGCCAGACCCCTTGTATTCGATGACAAATATGCCACCGCCCTGAAGCACCATTGCCCTGTAACCCATTTTGTCGTCTGCATCTAATGCTTTTAGAAATGCGGTGCGCATGTGTCCCACATTATGAGCATGTGAAACTTTGGACACTTTTCCTGATTCCGTCATCACACTACGCGCTGCTCTGGTTTCACTGTAATCATATGTGGCGTCCACCTCAGGGGCTTCACATTTTTGTCTTCTTTGCGCTTCTTCATGACATGCATCGATATACGCCGTCAACCCGATACGCTTTTCTATCAGCCAAGCTGCAGCCAAGTACCTTGCCTCTTCCAATGTTTCAATATCTTTCAAAATGAAAGAGGCTCCATAGTCTATGTTAGTGTACAACACTTCTTGTCCCCCGCCCATTTTTGTCAGCCTGTCCTTAGTTCTTTCAAGCAGACGAGGCAAATTATACCCGGCCGCTCTCAGCTCAGCTGCAGTCTCTTGTAGTTGAGCAGTTGGCCTATTCAACTCATTGCCTACCCTGGCACTCAGTGCTTCTGCCTGGGTTGGAAGATCACCAGACTGCCTCATTGCATCTGACTTGCGCACAAGGTCTCTAGCTGTTTCACGGATGTAGCATACGAAGATCCGTCGACACACTTCATGGAGCAGCATTTTAGCGTCTTCAAATCTGATACTTCCATGTTCGACGGTAACGATTAGTAAGCAAATACTCGCAATTGCTCTGGAGGGTGCCTGCCACTCTTTCATACCTTTGGTGAGTAATGAGATTCGCACCTCTTGCCTTATCTGGTCGGACCAACCTTGCTTCCATGCAGATTTACCACCAGATTCAAACCTCTTGGCAGTAACCGAACTTACCACGTCCACCACGATGTTGCGAACGGCAGTTGGAACAGGATCAAGTAGACTATTCACGTATGTCCGAGTTGTACCGTTGCTTTGGATGTAATTTCCCATCTGTAGCCTGACGCTTTTCGCTGCCTCCTGTAATTCGCCATTCCAGTCCTCTTCGGAAAATAGGGTCGCATCAGTTCCGTCCCACGCTTCTCTAGAGGTGTAGTAACAGCCAGTAGTGTCTACATAGCTCAACTTGGTTGCTGTGGGGATGATATTTGTAAGATCACGCACCCCCAAGGTATTTAGAGTGGTCCTTCTCACGCCGCCTTCATCATGTCCGACGGGGACTTTCAGTAATTCTTCCCAAAACCCCTTTTTTTCACGTCGATTGTCGACAAGTTCCATTAATTCTTCGGTGAGGCGATCTTCTAACGCAGCTTGGTCTGTACTGACAATCGGCTTGGATGTATTGGCATTCCCGGCACGTACAGTACTTGACCGAACAACACAGATGAGACTACGGAAGACTTGCTGGTCAATGCGCTGACGCTCATCTTCATCTTTGTAACTGGCTTCGACACTGTCCTCCCAAGCCTCGCGACAGCCCTTAATGTCGGCAGCTTCAGTGTATTGAGCAATTTGCACTTTATCTAAGAGAGCTGCAATAGCATGCAAACCTTCTTTGCTAAGCTTCCTGGCCCGCTTCACATCATCTGACTCAGACCATCGAATCCGGGTTGTCCTAGCCTTTTGCGCTAAGCTTTCTGAGTCCTCGCGGTTGAACTCGGCATTGACATCTGCACCGAACAAGGAGAACCCAAGACTTGTTAGCACGCCTCCTCGCCTCCCTCTACGGATGTTGGAATATTGTTTATGCGCCCCAGCATATGTCAATTCATTGTTTTTCCTCATTGTACTTGTTTCTGACAATGAGTTTTTAGAGGATGACCACAATCAGCGATCCGGTAGTATCCCAGAGTGCCACAAATACCAGAATAGTCTGATAATCACTCGAATAATCTATTGATCAAGTTTGCGGCAGGTAAGTAAATATGTTGTGACTGGGGGCGTGAAACCAAGATAATTTTTAGATCAGTGGAAGCATGCCGTCGGCAATGCACTTGCACACCAGCATGATGTCGATGTACATGTGCATTTCATCAACCTGAGTTTTTCATGCGTTTGGGGGCCACTCCTTGTACAATATGTTGGCGGGGCATTAGACGAATTCTGGAGTTCCCATATGGGAATATACGGAAATGGCATGGGAATTTTGTGCGCATGGCTGGGCAGAGGGAGCGGTGTTCGCACGGAGCCTTTGTTTATCACACGCTGCCCAGGGAGCATGTGCAAACCTTACAGTAAAGACAAATGGCATGAATAGTTTTAGGAATTGTGTTACGGTGATTTCAATGCTAAGTAAAAGAGTCACGGTTCTTCGTGCACTCGTAACGCGTCAAGTGAAAGACAGTTGTCTCGAAATCTCGACTCTGGGATATGAGCTCGTATCTCAACGAGATCGTGTGCGGATGTAGCTACATACAGCGTTCAGATGACATACGCTGCGGGCAGCCACGCAGGATGTTTCACATCAACCTTCTATCTACTTCATCACTCCAATCATTTTCTGCTTTGAAGTGGCCCAGATACCAGTGCAGCTACATTGGTCGTGATTATCGTAGCTGCATTGTCTGTGTCATTCTTTCGCAATCGAAAGGCGCAAGTCGGAAACCGCAAGTTCACAGCACAATGGCGCTATCTTGAATCAAACAATAGAAATGCACTGCGTTTATGAGACAGACAACAAGGCGAATCTTGTACACGAAAAAGAAGCCAGCACATCGCGTGTGGAGGGTACATCTCATCGTGCAATTTGCCACCAATCTAAGATATGAACTGCATATACCAACGAGCTTTTCGAAGAGTGACGGCTGCACAGAAAAACAAACCCTGCAGTCGAAACTACCCGACGATAGTCGATGATGTGAAGGATGCAGAGAAAGGTGTGACAGACAGGTACAAATGAAAGCAGAGGGAAGTTCTCGCATGTGTCCTGGATCGAAATTAAGCCTAACGAAATGTATTATAAGTGCAATTGATCTCGAATCACGATTGAAAGTGGTGTAGTCCCAGCCCATCACTGAGTGAGGAGTAAAATGGTGTTTCAGGGGAGAGAATGGAATACAACAGAGCACTAGAAGTTTATCAATTATATCATTTTCCATTGAAGGAAAGTGTTAGCAGAGGCTTTCATAGACAGGAACATATAAGAGAGAGGGGTTGAGAGCTAGTACGTGTTGAAAAGAGGCTCATCATTGCAAAGGAATGGAAAGAAGAAACGCAGGATCCCTGAGAGTTACCGAACTTTTGAATCAGGATGATAACGACTCTCATTTTGATGGTTCCGTACTGATGGAAAATGGAAATGTATACGGGCATGTGGAGGTGGCGGGACAAGGTGATGGACTAGGAGAACAAGAAAAATTGTACAGAGAGAGTGGCATACAATTTGAGGATGAGAATGTTGCATCCATTGGTGTGCAAGTAATTGAATGGAATGATAAAGCTCCTTTTACAACTATATTTGATTCAAGAACCGACAAAAATGAAAAAAGAGATGCATTAAGGCTCCGTCCAAGGGTTGGAAGCAGCGGAGACAGCTTTTTGCCTTCACAAACTCCAATTGCAACAAGAAATGACGCAAAAAGTCAAAAGAATGTACTAAGTAATGACATAATCAGTGGATCAGAAGATGATAGTGGAAAAGAAGTCTTACCTGTGATTTCACAATCTCAAAGGCGTAGAGCACAACGACGCTTCAATGGTGAAATGGATTTTCTGCTAATGGAAGAAGTGCTAAAGCAGAATGCACATGTATGCAATAGAGGAAAGGTGCAAGCGGCTTTTGAGACTGTTGCATCATGCTTGAATTCGTCAACAGAATTCAGAAACACAGTGAGAGAAGACATAGAAACCAGGAATAGTAATCGCGGTAGAAGACATCGTGGGACTGTTCAAGTATGGAAGACAGATATGTCGCATTGTAAGGAACGTTTCAGTAAGAACATGGATCGGTTTAGAAATGGAACGATAGGAGATGATTGCCATGATGAGTTACAGGAAAGACTAATCGTCGTATGCCGCAGAATTTTGGAAGAAGTAGAAGCAAGGAAGGCCGAAAGAAAGGCAAGACATGAAGAAGATGTGAGGCGAAGGGATGAATTAGAGCTTGGAGGCACCGAGGCGTGTGAAATGGCGATGAGAAGGCGTTCACAGGCTGTGAGAAACATGGCAATAAGTGATGCCGGGAGTAGCGAAAGGCAGGGAGCATCAGAACGGGAGGATGAACGAGGAAAGAAAGGCAATGTAGAAGGTGATTTGGAAATGGACATTTCGAACAGGAGAGTAGTGAAACGGGTAAGAGAACCGGATACACTTTCGGTACTATTTCATGCGTTAGATAACTCTGAAGAGAACCGGAATGCTCTTGCAAAACGTCAAGACGAAAGAGAGGCAAAGAGACTTACCATGGAAATCAGGAGAGCCGAAGTGGAGTCCCGACAGCGTGAAGATCGATTGCAGCATGAAAGGGATATATTGGCGCTGGAAAGGGACAAGTTAAACGCTGAGATCGAAAAAGGTAAATCGTCGACTGCTGAGCTAGAACTAGAACACAAGAAATTGGAGTTTGAGGAGAAGAAGTTGGCGGCGAAAATAGAAAGGGATCGTCTGGACGCTGAAGAGCGCAAAAATCGTATGGAAGCTCAATTGATTAGAGAAAAAGAAGACGCGGAAGACCGGCGCGCTTTTCGCGAAATGATGTTCAAGAGGTTTCATGATTAGATAATCTGGTGAAGGTATTGCAGCCAAACCGAGTGTTGCTTTAGCGAAGGAAGCTTTCCATGACTCTAGAAAGTTCTGAGTAATGTAAAGTAAACATGCGGGAACTTGAGCATCCCCAATAACCTCTGCAATACAGTAAATTAGTTCTAGTATGTTTTCCCTCTCTCATTTTCCGCTGTCTGTAGCTGTCCAAGCGTAAAACTGAGAACATAACTGGCGTTCTCTCACTCTATCCCCGACATCTTCCCCTTCATTGCAGCGCGCATTTCCTCTTCCATTAGTCATAGAATTTTAACGGTGCAATGTGCATCGAGGTCCATTATGCCTGTGTGGGGCACCAACGGGACCGATAGATTTGGTGTGCTGGTTGTGGCGGCGACAATATTGGGGGTAAATACACGATGAGAAGGTCGCCTCAAGCATTGAGGAGTTACTTCGGGGGGCCGAAATGGGCTGAACTGAACTGGACAAGACGGGACAGGACGGAACGAAGAGCAAATGCATCAACTATAAGACATTACGTTTGCTGAATCAAGCAATGTTACAACATGGAGTTTGGGGCGAGGTGCATGCCGCGCCCCTCCTAGGCTTCGGTAGTCGATCCCAGGCACTGCGCAGAGCTTCGTCAAAAATATCCTCGAGTCCCGGAGCGATTGGGGGAGTAGCTTGAGCACGTTCATATCGGGCTGGGTTATGTGCGGATGCGATGGGCAGACTGGCAATTAGTGGAATGAGAGTGGCGAAGAGGACCGCGCAAATGATCGGTGCAAAACTTGCGTTCATTTGTTCGGATGGTGGTGGCAATTTGTTCAATTGGCGCTATGACGGTGATGGGACGCAAGCCATGACGTTGGGGAGCCTTAATTGGTGATGGTGATGACAACAAATGTTGTCGTACTGAGGGCTGGTGCTGCCGCGGCGCGGCGTCAATGAGCACAGATGCGGTGCTGAGATTGACACTGCACCAGTATCCGACGTGATGTGTCGTGTCGTGTCTTTCTGTGCTTCGTTGCTGTCAAGTGTTGGTAATGACTGACGGTGCACGCAGGCAGACATGGACCTACACGACTGGATATGACCCACGTCACTCTGCGTCTTGTTGGCAGACTTGACGGCGCTAGCGCTAGCCGCTGGTGAACAAACGTCAGCGCAGATCCAAACTTGAAAATAATTCCGTCTTTTCAAAATTAGCGCACACACACGCGCACGTCCAGATTCGTGCACCTCACTACGATCTGCAGCGGCAAGGATGCGCGAGCAGTCGAGCCCCAGTCATGTGGCGCCCGGCATTGCGCCTCACATCATGCTCGCTGCGCCGCTGCGCGTTGAATCACGCTTTGCATGTGCCGCCGCTATCCCATCGCATGATTGTTACCGAGGGCCGGTCCTGGGTGGCGATGTTTCCGCAAGACGTGGCCGAGAACCTGTGTCTGCGCTTCCGCTCGCTGCGATGGTCGGGCGACGCGCGTGCCGCGCATCAAATTCTTAAGAATGCCGGCGTGCATCAAAGTCGCGACGAGGCGGATTTAATCGAGCTTCTTCTCGTGCTTTTGAACACTGATGAATTCACCGGCCCGCGCGAACGATTGAGCGCTATAGTGGACACCCTGTGTGCCTCCCCAACGGGCAGGCCCAAGGCCGCGTACAACATTGTGCCCAGTGAATGCACAAGAGAGGCTGCTCGTGTGTCGGACAATTCGCACGCCAAGCGTGATGTCATTCTTAAGACCGCTCTTTCCATGTGGTCAGAGTTGACCCAAATGACCAGTAAACCTGGCGTTCGTTCTGTTGCGTTGATGTATCGTATATGTGGCGATTGTAAACATATCAGACTATAAAGAGATGATCCAATGCATGAACATCGTCGTGCAACAGGCACCGCCCTATTCCGACGGTGAAAACAGCGCCGCGGCGCCTCTCAACACCATTCTCAACTGGGTGATGGCGACCGAGAGCGGCAAGATACACTACTTTCTGGCCGAGGTGAACGAGAAGCTGCGAGCGATTCTGAACAGCTGGTGCACGTTGCTGTCATCGACAGCGTCGCTCAATGTTTTCAAAGACGAAAACGGTAACAGCCCCGGCGGGTGGATGCTGGACCCGCGCATCGAGGAGAGCATGCACGAATACGACAATCCGGGGTCGGTAACGGACCCTGCTTGGGGATACGGATCGTGGAACGAATGGTTCAAACGGCCGTTCAAGGCGGGTATGCCTCCATTTTCCAACCCGGATGACAACTCGGTGATCTGCAGTGCATGCGAATCGACGCCGTTTGCGTTTCAGCAAAACGTGAAATTGCACGACAAGTTTTGGGCGAAGAACCAGCCCTACTCGTTGGTGACCATGATGAACAATAACGTATTGGCGAGGGAGTTTGAAACCGGCACGGTGTATCAGGCGTATCTGAGCTCGCGCAACTACCATTCTTGGCACAGCCCGGTGAACAGAGAGATTGTTTCAGCGAAGGTGGTGCAGGGCTCGTATTACGCCGAGTCGCCGGCGGTGGAGGACGACCCTTCGGGGCCGGACTCGTCGCAGGGGTATATTACTAATGTGACCACGCGGGCCATCATCTTTATCAGGGCGACGGACAGTGAGGGAGAGGAGGACGGACCCGGGCTGATGTGGTTTATCGCGTTGGGCATGTCAGAGATTTCGAGCAATGTGCTGTCGGTTAAGAGGAACGATACAGTGGCCAAGGGCGACGAGTTGGGATACTTTGAGTATGGCGGGAGTAGTTACTGCTTGGCGTTTAGGAAGGACGTGATCATGAACTTGTGCACGCAGGCGTTGCCGCCGCTCACCGACTGGGATTCCAGCGCCGGTACGGGCGGGGAGGAGCTTATCAAGCTCGGCACGGCGATTGGCTCGACGGAACCGTGCTGGTAGTGGGGGATGTCGCGATAGAGTGGTAGATAAAATTGTGTGTGTGTGTGTGCGAGGGTAAATGTTGGCTTGTTTTGTTGACGTGGATTTGCGACGGAAGAGTAGAAATCGGGGCGAGGACAAGTTGGCGTAAAATCATCGGCGGACCGGGATGGTGAGACGGTGCAGAGCTTGGTTCCTGCGGGACAGGTGCAAATTTAGTAGCGTGGATAATGTCCATGCAGACGAAAACAGTGAGAACGAGGACGATAGAGAATCAGATGCGTCTATTCTGAAATCTGGTCTACTCCAAATGCTCCGTACTGCAGCGCTAGATGGTCCGCGAGTGTGAGTAAATGTTTACTCTGCTTCCTACCGTTTGAAGGATTGCCAATTTTTCTCTGAGAAGTTTAACCAAACCTTCGCAGGTATTAAGAAAACGGTCGTAAAGCAATGTATTCGTGAATTGCTGGAGGACTGCAGTCGAAATAACGACTTGCTTGCGATCTATAAATGCAAGTGTGGAAGTTAGTCAATATACATGCACAGGTGTACCATAAACCAACTGACGACATTCCCACCCTTAGTTTACGTTGATGATCAAGATGCGAGAAGTACTTCTTGACTTCTTTGAATGCCCATTCCACTGACATACGGGCAGAAGACATTCGACGATTAAACAAGGTCTCTTCCTCTCCCAAGTCTGCGCCACGAAAGCCAACCATCATGTACGGTCGCAAAATATATGCAGAATCTGCGTACACATAGAACTGCCTTCCATTGATTAAGAGACTATCTTGTAAACATTGCTCGATGCCGGAGTTCCTGAACATAGTTAAATCATGCCTTCTGCCTTCCACAGGACCATAAACATGGAACATAAGACCATCCGGCAGGGTCATAGCCTGAAATTTGAAGCAATTGCGACGTTTGTGACCATTGTACGTTGCGCGTTGCATATTACCCTTCGGCTTGCAAATGTATAGGTTACTACCATCAATGAAACCAATGCAACTATCCAGGGGAGCTCCAGTTTCGAATATTTTGGATGCGTACATTTCACTTCTCGATCTTATAAATGAAGAGTGGTATGATGTTACCAAATGGTGATACTCTTGGTAGAAAACTTCAAGTACATGGTAAAAGATTTCACAGAGCGCGGTAGAAGATCTGAAGAACTCCTTTTCTAAGTCTTTCCACCTGCATGGTGAGCTTAGTCTTCGCAATAGGATGCAAAAACCCTCCATACCTGACGCTCTATATCCCCCTCTCTCTGTTACGAACGAAATATTGTCCCATCTAATTCCACGTAGTATATCTCTCATTTCTACTTTTCCAAAACGAAACCTGCGGAAACATTCATAATCATCCAACTCTCCCAAGTTGAAACTTGATGAGAAAATCTCTGCTTTCAGATCCTTTCGGAGCAAGTAATCGCTGTACTCTAGTGATGCGTCATGCAACAACAAACGAGGGATGATTTCTTCGTCGAGGTTCCTACTTCGGTAGTACGCCAATAGACATAACCCTACTTTCATTCTGGACCTTTTCAGGGTATGTTCTCTTTGTGTCCTGGCTCTTGTCATTTGCGCAAGCAGATTTGAAGTTAACGTTCCGTTTGCAGCCAATCTTATGATTTCACTCCTTTCGAATAAACTTCCGCAATCACACAAGAAAAATTGCGCACTTTACTTCCAGATAGAACATGAACGGGTTTCCAACAGTTTCTCAAATACTCAAGATGCAAAATTGGTACAACTCCATCCTATCACCCAAGTAACTTCCTTCCGAGCTGATTCCGGCTGATATATTTTAGCCACAACTGCATCATGTCACACTGCAGCTAGGGAAAATTTATTTCTTCTTGCATTCGTACCTGTCTGTCACACCTTTCTCTGCATCCTTCACATCATCGACTATCGTCGGGTAGTTTCGACTGCAGGGGTTGTTTTTCTGTGCAGCCGTCACTCTTCGAAAAGCTCGTTGGTATATGCAGTTCATATCTTAGATTGGTGGCAAATTGCACGATGAGATGTACCCTCCACACGCGATGTGCTGGCTTCTTTTTCGTGTACAAGATTCGCCTTGTTGTCTGTCTCATAAACGCAGTGCATTTCTATTGTTTGATTCAAGATAGCGCCATTGTGCTGTGAACTTGCGGTTTCCGACTTGCGCCTTTCGATTGCGAAAGAATGACACAGACAATGCAGCTACGATAATCACGACCAATGTAGCTGCACTGGTATCTGGGCCACTTCAAAGCAGAAAATGATTGGAGTGATGAAGTAGATAGAAGGTTGATGTGAAACATCCTGCGTGGCTGCCCGCAGCGTATGTCATCTGAACGCTGTATGTAGCTACATCCGCACACGATCTCGTTGAGATACGAGCTCATATCCCAGAGTCGAGATTTCGAGACAACTGTCTTTCACTTGACGCGTTACGAGTGCACGAAGAACCGTGACTCTTTTACTTAGCATTGAAATCACCGTAACACAATTCCTAAAACTATTCATGCCATTTGTCTTTACTGTAAGGTTTGCACATGCTCCCTGGGCAGCGTGTGATAAACAAAGGCTCCGTGCGAACACCGCTCCCTCTGCCCAGCCATGCGCACAAATTCCAATGCCATTTCCGTATATTCCCATATGGGAACTCCAGAATTCGTCTATTGCAACATGGAGAAGAGTCGCAAGCACAAGTTTAGTTAATGCAAGACATATATACGAACTTTATACAATACGTTGATAGAGCCTCGACCGACTCGGTGCCGACTCAAGCACTTCCTTGAGACTGACCAAAAACGCTCCAAACTCTGTAACAATAATAACGGTCCACTTGAACCAATTCCACGCTGGTCGCAGCTGAGTAACAACGCTCTGTCTTTGCACGGTTTCATCCTGCGGTGCAAACGGGACCAGAAAAGCGCGAGCCTCTTCCTCGAGGCGACGATAAGCGAGCCAAGCTTGGTCACCCCTCGCGGCGACATGTGCGTCCACGCAGGCCTTAATCATGTAATTGACGGGGATCTTATCGGCGGCGACACGAATTCTGCGCCGACAAACGGGGCATGCGGGGCGACGCTCGTGCTCGAAGAGCGACGCTAGACAGGGACTGCATAGCGTGTGACCGCAGGGCGTGACGCGCGGCAGCACGAGTTCGTGCAGACAGACTGGACAGTCCAGTTGCAGCTCGGTGGACGGCGCGCAATCGGTGGCGCAGTTGGCATCGACGCGCGTTTCAGCGTCCGTGAGACTGTCGCTGGACGGCAGCGCGCGGAGCGGAGATACGGGGCGTAGTGACTGGCGGAGACGACGACGCGTTCGGTGCGCTCCGACGGCCGCGCCGAGCGCAAAGAGACCGAGTGAGGCGGCGCAGGAAAGTGCGGTGCCGCGTTTGCCCATGGGTGTGTGTGGGTTCGATGTGAACTGCGCTGCGCTGCGCTGTGCTGCTGCAGAGTGGCGTAAATGAGCGATTTAAAATCACCGAAATTTGTCCCGAAAAACTCGCACTTGTACATGTCACATAACATCGCACACGCGCCATCCTTGACACACATGCCGTCCGTTGCGTTGCCCTCGCCGACCCGATTTAATCCCAATCCTCCAGCACACTCCCTCCCAACCGATGCACTTTCACAATGCAGCGCCCAGCGCTCGGCCTAACTCTCGGACTCGCAGCCGGTTTCCATTACGCCCGTCTTCAACACATTCTTCCAGCTATCCAAGGCGCCCTTCAAGCTCAGCTCATATCCTATATCGTGCCTCCCATCACCCTAGTCCTCGTCGCAGTCCTATCCATTCTTCTCCCACCATTCCTTTCCCTCCTCCCACTCCTCATCTTCTCCCTCACTCACACCGCCCATCTGCCCCGCATTGATCTCATCCTCACCTGTCTCCTGCCATCCGTGGCTGTAATATCTCATCGCGCCTCATTCCTCACCGCCATACCCGCTTTTCTCGCCGCTCTTCACGCTGCACAATATATATCCCATCTACAATTCCTCCCCGCTCTCTGTCCGACCACCCTTGTCGCCGCCTCCACCGTGCTCCTCGCATCCAATTCCCTCTATCTACGCCATCTCTACTTGACACCCGCTCGCACCAAGGCCACCAAACGACGACGCCTCTCTAGATCTGCCCGAATTGTGTCCACCCTCCGCCGCATCCCCGTCCCGCTTTACGCCCTCTCCCTCTTCGTAACATCCTTCCTTCTAACCCGCAATGTAATAGCCCCAATCGGCAAACGACTCATCCATCGCCTCCATCCGCGCCTCCTCCCCCCTGGCTATGCAATTCTCGCTCAGACCCGTAGCACACCGGTCTCATAACCGTTCTAGAACTCACTGGCCGTTATCGCATGCTCACAGCCGACCTCTCTGTATTAGGTGGTCTGCACATCAAGCCTGGTTACGATCACGACTCCATCTTCTCCCAGTTCTATGTCCACGAAGCCGTCCGTCTCACGCGCCTCCCGCACCAATCCGCCCATGAAACCGGCGGACGTGAAGGGCGCACCCTCTGCATCGGACTCGGAATCGGCGTCGTAGCGCAGGGTCTGCACACTCTTGGTTCGCAAGTAGACGTTGTGGAAATCGACCCCGTCGTCGTCAGATATGCACAGAGATACTTTGGTTTCAACGTTCCCAATGTGTACACCCAGGACGCCCTCGTCTTTCTCAATCAAGCCGTGCAAAAAAATAACGTGCGCATCTATGATTACGTCGTTCATGACGTCTTCACAGGCGGCTCAGTTCCGCTCGACCTCTTTGCACAGCACACCTTTGACGCCATAGAGGCCGTCATGAAGGAGGACGGTGTGCTCGCCGTCAACTTTGTCGGCATGCTGGATGACCCGACCGCGCTTGGTACGCGCTCTGTCGCAGTCGTGTACGATCGACTCGCGTCTGTGTTCGGCCATGTTGCTGCATTTGGCGATGGTGACTCGTCACGCTTGCACAATATCGTTTTTTTTGCCTCTCACGTACCCGAGAGACTCACGTTTCGTACGCCAGTGGAGAGAGACTTTTTGCAATCTGGAAACCGCGAAATTGCACTCACTAGTTTCTTGAAGCACAGAATCGAGAGAAGTCAGTTGGGCGCACGAATGGGTTCTGCCGAGTCGAGCGATTGGTTTCTGAGAATGGGTCAGTGGGAAACTGCCGCTATTCATATTCAGCTGATGAGAAAGTTGCATGGTTCAACGCTGTGGCGTGCTTTGCTTGCGCATGAAATCATGTAGCGACGTAAGCTGGCTTTCCATCCATAGCTGTCGGCTCATCTTGTGACGCTTCGTTTATGACTCTCCCATTCAACGCAGTCATGTTTCCAGGATATGGCACGGCCATCAGCTTTTGCCAAGTTGGTGTTGTTCATATAGCAATCGTTACAAGTAAAAAGTAGTTGGAGAAGCGCTCAATACACGTAAGAGTGGTCCAGCTCGGCATCTTCATCCAGCAATTTATCATCGAATTATTCCAACAATTTTGTGCACGTTCAATCCATTGCAAATATGAGCACCATGCCGTGCCGCCGCGCCATCGCAGCGCAACTCACCGAACAATTTTTCCTGCAACTTGTTGATTACAATAATCACCTAGTCCAATTGCGTCATGCCCACCGTCTCCGTCCCCCGCGACCGTCTCTTCGAACTGCTAGAAAAGCAGTTCACCGAGGAAGAATTCGACGACCTATGCTTTGAATTCGGCTTGGAACTCGATGGCGTGGTCAGCGAAAAGCCCAACATTGGCTCGCGTGCGCTATCGGCCGGCGTGGAGATAGCAGAAGAAATTATGTACAAGATCGAAGTACCCGCCAATCGCTACGACCTTCTCTGTCTAGAGGGGCTTGCACAAGCGCTACGAGTGTTCATGGGCACTGATGCCAGCGCGCCGACATACAAGATCAACGGCGATCCATCGCTGAAAATGACGGTGGCTGCGGAAGTTTCGCAGGTTCGTCCCTACGTGGTTTGCGCCGTGCTGCGCGATATCAACATGACAGAAGCGGTTTATCAGAGCCTTATCGATCTGCAGGAAAAGCTGCATCAGAACATCTGTCGTCGACGCACATTGGTTGCTATCGGGACGCATGATTTGGACACGATTTCGTCGCCGTTTTCGTATGAGGCTTTGCCACCGTCGGAGATTAAATTTGTGCCCCTGGCAAAGGAACAGGAGTATGACGCGGCGGCTTTGATGGAGTTGTACGATCAAGATGCGCAATTGAAAAAGTACCTTCATATTATACGTGATTGTCCGCGATATCCGGTCATCTACGATTCGAAACGAACGGTGCTTTCCATGCCGCCTATTATCAATGGTGACCACTCGAAAATCACACTCAACACGAAGAACATGTTCATTGAATGCACGGCAACGGATAAGACGAAAGCAATGATTGTGCTCAACACTATTGTTGCAATGTACTCAAAGTATTGCGCCGATCCGTACACGGTGGAGAGTGTGCAAGTCGACTATGCAGACGGAACGAGCATGATAACTCCGGATTTTCACGCGCCGGAGGTTTGTGCAAATGTCGACTATATTAACAAGAGTATCGGGGTGAATATGGGGGCACAGGACATGGTGGGCATGCTGCGTCGTATGCAATTGCCAGCGCGTGTGACGGACGAGAAGACGATTACAGTGCAAGTACCGATCATTCGGTCGGATGTATTGCACGCGTGTGACATAATGTGCGACGTCGCGGTGGGCTACGGGTTTAACAATGTGGCGGAACGAGTACCGGAAACGTCTACTGTTGGGAAACAACAGCCGTTGAATCATCTATCGGATCTGGTGCGCAGAGAGGGACTGGCGCAGCAGGGATACACGGAAGTGCTGACGTGGGTGACGGTATCGAATGGGGAGAATTTCGGGCTGTTGCGTCGGGTGGACGATGGAACAAAGGCGGTGAAGATTGGGAATCCGAAGACACTTGAATTTGAAGAGTGTCGAACATCATTACTACCTGGGTTGTTGAAGACTCTACGAGAGAACCGCAAGTCAAAGGTGCCGATCAAGCTGTTCGAGGTGGGCGACGTCGTGTTGAAAGACGACAATGCAGAGGTGTTGGCGGTAAATCGACGAAAGGTTGGGGCAATTTATTGCGCGACAAGTGCTGGATTTGAGGTTATCCAGGGACTGTTGGAGCATGTAATGAGCACGCTCGGGGTGAAACGAGGAGATGGTCGCCGCGCAGGCGAGTGGGGTATCGATGCGACGTCCTGCTCGGATGACGCATTTTTCGAGGGCCGACGAGCAGACGTGGTGTATAATGGCGAGGTGATTGGATGTGTGGGGTGGATCCATCCGCAAGTGATCGCAAACTTTTCGCTCAATTATCCGTGCTCGGCATTGGAGATTGATCTGCAAAGCTTTCTGTAACGTTGATAGACATAGCACATGAATGAAATTGAAGCAGCAGCGAACGACACGTACGCAAGTGTGCGGCCCAAAAAATTACAAATTTCATTGAAACACGCCCGTCCGCCAGCGAGCAGAGCAAACGTCTGCATAAACCCAAATGCATCGCAATGCGCCCGCTCCATGCAAGCGCGAGCGCGCACCCCCACCATGAGCGACCCGCTTCGAAGAGCCAAGCTATGCGACACGGCCGTAGTGGCGCTTCTCCTCGTCATCTTCACCGTGGTCCCGTTCGTGCTGCTCTTCACGGACCAAAGCCGCCACTTTGAAGACGACACGCTGCAAACCGCCTATGTGATATGCATCGCCGTTTCGTGGCCCTTCCTGCTCATCGGCGCCGCGCCGCTCGCCTTCTATTGGCGCATGGACCGCGCGTTGGACAGCAAGTACTTTTCGAGCGCGCGCAGCGCGCAATTGGCGCGCATCATCGCCGCCACCGTGTGCATCGCTATCGGTTGTTTGTTGCTCATCGGCGGACAGGCCGTGTGGATCGTCGCGGTGAGTCGGCAGAAAAATGTTTGGGCCTCGCTCGTGTTTGGCGCCATTTCCATCTTCCTACTCGCGTGGATCACGCATTGTGTCGCGCGTATCGCTTGCGAGACCCGTCGCGCTATGATCGGTCTGCGCGACGTCAGCGAACAGCTTCCGCCTGTTTCGGAGGGCGATCGAGCCGCGTCGATGGAGGGTCCGGCGTCGATGGAGATTCAGAGCGGTTTGTTGCACGTGTAGACACTTTGGATGTAGCGATATGTATATGGGCTGCTGTTTACACGTGGCGCTTTTTTGTATAGATATGTAAAATGCATGCAATGGGCTTTTGCTGATTTCGTCGGTGACGGAGGCGACGCAACGGAGAGGTCGAATAATATTGCACACGCTTTATTTACAGAGAGCAGTATGTCGCAAGTTCGTTGTCGTCATCTATTGGTAAAGCACGCCGGTTCGCGCCGTCCAGCCTCGTGGAAATCGGAGCGTATCACGCGCAGCAAGGAGCAGGCGTTGCAGATATTGGCGCGCCATCGAGAGAGCATTGTGTCAGGGCAGACGTCGTTTGAAGCGCTTGCTTCTACGGAGAGCGATTGTTCCTCCGCCAAAAACGGCGGCGATCTCGGCCACTTTGGACACGGTCAGATGCAGAAACCGTTTGAAGATGTAGCATTTTCGCTCAACGTAGGCGAGATCAGTGGCTTTGTCGATACCGACAGCGGCGTACACATCATCCAACGCATTGAATAAACACATGCCATCTATCTGCGCTGTCGACCTTTACGCAGTTCATTACGTAGACGCGAAATAATCGTAGGCGCCACACCCGAACTAGACGCAGCACCACGCCTTCTTCTCGCTGGTAAATTCTTGGACACCGTCCTCGCCGATGCCAATTTCGTCGACTGTCGTCCGGCCTCTCCCTCGATATAGCGACTACGTAATCGCTCTCTAGCGCGTTGGAGACAGCTTTCATCCTCATCCTTCTTCGCCTGATAGAACGCACGCCACCACGTAATACCGTCCGGCAAGCTGGTAACATTATATTTTTGCACCACCAGACGCGACCACAACGCCTCGAGCACATCCACTCGCGACGGATTGCAGCGCTCCAGCTCGACGAGCACGGCGTCGGACATGGAGGCGGCGGAGAAGATCGCAAACACATGTTCGTCGGCGAGTCGGGACAGGTCGCGCAATTGGCCGCTACAGGCGACGCGACGCGCGGCGCGTAGCGCCAGACTGGAGAGACGCGGCGCGAGTTGGAAGCGCGCGGCCTCGTCGGCGTGCTCCTCCTCGGTGAGACACGGCGGCGAGATAAAGGGCGCCACGCAGGCGCGATGCGAGCGCGGCGGCGGCGCAAACGCGGCGCGTAGCTGCTCGAGCGACGCGACCTGTTTGCAAGCATCGGCGTCGGCTTTGGCGACAGTAGCTGCAGTGGCGGTGGCGGTGGCGGTGGCGCGGTTGGGTTGCGTAGACGATGCGGAAGGTTGCGGGCGACGAGGTCGCTTGTGCGCGCGAAGGGACGCGCGCTCAGCGTCGCCGAATAGCTCGTCGTCGTCTACCTCTCTTCCGATGCCGTGTCGGTGCGGGGCCATGCGGAGGGCGCGGGTGGGGGGTGGGGCGCGCGCCGGGGGCGAGTGAGCGCGAAAGCGTCATTCAAGACGTGGGCGGCGATGGATCGGACGGGTTGTGCGAGGTTGATATAGGTACGGAGCGGGAGGTCGAGGTTGGGAATTGCGTGCGATGCAGATGGGGACGAATGTTCGGTGGGCAATGAATGATTGAATGGGTAGGACGAGGCCTCGCTGGGCATGAAATGTTTATAAAAATTTGGATTAAACTAGCTGTGCTTCGAGGTGTTGTGACGCAAGTTTTTTAGGTGTTGGTGATTGTGACAACGATCCGAATGATACGTCGGAACGATGCTAGTCTTCACCGAATCATCTGGCATCGCCGGTAAAGCATGGACGAGATGGACACTCGAACATCCCCATAAGCGTATATATATGTTTTTGCTTGCGATGCCGACTACGGGAGTGCGCGCATAGTAGCAGTCCGCACATGGTGATGAGCGCTTGCTCAACGACATGAACGAGACTGGACGACTATGCGCGCAGAGGTTTGGGTGCTCTGACGCTCGATCAATGTTGCAGATGGTCTACCGACCGCTTAAAAGCGGTTGGCGAGTGCTGGAGCGCACAGTGTTCCAGAGTGAGTGGCGGTGACGACGGGCGTCGTATTGTGAAATATTTTGAAAATGTTTTGAAATATTTGGGATGTACTGAAACTTTGCACAGTGGTCGCGAGACTGGCGGTGCAGTCGTGCTCAACGGTCTCTCGTTGATGGCATGAGAGAGTAAGTGATTGGTGGGAGAATAACGCTTTCGCCATACGTTGTTCGCAAATTTCGACCAATGCCCCCACGTATTCTTGATCGCATAACGTAACTTTGCTGACGTAGTTTATAAACACGTCCTGCCCTCGATGCTCCTCTCACTACTATAATATTATCATGATTTGTATATTATCAACCCAATCTAGACGTTCAGCTGCGAGACGGCACCTCGAGCTGTGCCCGATGCGGAGCGGGTGACAGGTCTGGTTGCGCCGTAACTGCAACAATGGCGCTAGGATTGAGCGGGAACAGCGATGTATAATAGTTGTCCCGCGTCGCCTCCAGATCGCACGTTTGTTTCACACCAGGTAAATTGTACATATCTACAAACGGTAAGCGAGTGCACATCGACGCACCGCTAAGAAACAGAAAAACGACAAAACGTACCTCGTAACCAGCCCGATATGGCTGGATAGTCTGAACGAATGTTCTTTCGACACGCTTTAAACAACACCGCGTATACCGCATCGAATCGGAACACGGTCGGAAACAGACGAACATCTGCCTCTGTGATACAATTACCGCTGCACACAAATCGAGACGTCGTCAGCCGTTGCTCAATACTATCCAGCATATTAAACAAATTGGTCTGCGCTTCCTCGTACGCAAACTGCGACGTCGCAAATCCGCATCGATACACGCCATCATTCACACACTCATACAACTGCTCACAAAGGCTCTGCAACAAGTCCACATCGACAGCAAATGGATTGTCGCGCGACGGACGCAGCCAGAAGAACACATCTGGCAGCACCTCGCGCGGCCGGTCGGCACCGGGCAGCATGTGAATCATCTCGGACGATTCATTCGACACGATGGCGGCATCGCTGAGTAGCAACGGTGCCGTGAAACGGCCGTTATAATCGCTATCGACAGATAAGTACACGTCCTTGAGACGGGAATGATCGGGCAATCGCCACAGTCCGTCGTCACCAGGCTGCAACTGGCACACGTGCACGGGCGACGACTGGTGGTCGTTCAACAAGGCGAGGGTGAGTGTGACACGATGGCACCATTGACAGGCGACACCGACGTAGAGGTGTGGGGAGGCGGAGTGGGCGAGGGGACGTGGCGTTGCATGTGGGGTGCGTGAGGATTTGGGGCGTTTATAACGGCCGGCAGCATCGGAGGGGGCGAGCTCGGCCATCTGCACACGCCAGAAGGCATGCCAGACGGCGCGGGCGGTGCGCACAAGGAGCGGGAGGTGACTTGTTAAAATAGACGGGGAGAGTTTGGCAGTGGGAGGCGCGCGAAGAGGTGCGTAGGACGAGAGGAAGGCCATGGCGCGCGCGAGTTGATTGTGAGCACAGCAGTTGGGGAACGTTGAAAGGACGCGCGCGCAATGATCGGACGGCGCGGCGGATGGATGGTTAATTTTCGATAGCAATTTTTAATTTCATTGAATAATATTGTAGAAACATGACGTTTGTCCGGTAAAGAGAGCTGCGTTGTTCGCATTGAAAATATTTGCAAGTAACACGCGACGCGCATCGTATCGTATCGTCTACGCAGTCGACTCGTCACGCCAGGCCAGTCATTGCACTCAGCGCTGATTCATCGCCGCCACGCACCGACACGCCATTCCATGCGCATAGCGTTGTCGCGCGCACCGCGTCTCTAAGCGCGATGTACTCGCAGCAAGCGCGCCCGGGCGCCGCGCCGACCATATCCAACCGCTACATGAAGGGCCGTTTGCCGGACGGCGTCGACTTTGCGGCCTATCCGGGCCGTTCGTCGACGCCGTTGCCGACCGCCGAGAGCAAGAGTGCCGAGCGAATCAACCAGCTCAAGATCTGGAACGAGGCGGCCACCAACGACGACAAGCGTCGTTTGCACTCGGCCAAGAGCAGTGGCGCCAATGCGGCTACCGCGAGCGCCGGTCGTCGTACCGATTCGTTCAAAGACGCAAAGGATCGTCACTCGGCCTCATTTCATGGCACGCCAGAGAACGAGGCGCGCGAACGTGCGCAGATTCGCTCCGCGGCGCATCCGACGCGCAATACCGACATGTTTGCGGACAGGAGTGACTCGGATTCGGAGGAGGACGCAGAGGAATTGCCGCTGCCGCCCGTGCATGTAAAGCAACAGCACGCGGCGCAGCCAGTCGACACGCAGTTGGCCGCCGTTAGCGCTGTCAATGCGCCATTGCCATCGCCATTGCCATCGCCACCGCCACAATCGTCGCAGCCGGCGCAGGCCTCGCCGTTGCAACATGCTCCTCCCAAGCAAGCACGCGCATGTTGTGTCATCATGTAGTGTGTACCTTTTGTCGCTGTTGTTGCATTGCTCGTGCGCTGCAGCGCGCATCGAGCAAGCGCTAGCAGCATGTACTCCGCGCTGTCTGCCGTATAGTTGCTGCTGCGTTTGCTCGTCGCATTGCAGCATCGTATGGTTGGATCGGTCTCATTGTAGCAAGCAACTGTGCTTTTTTATATTTCCTCGATCATTCATCATCACCCGCGCACCCAGAGACAATTGTTAACCTTTCTGCATCTGTACTAATCGTGTCACGCATATCGCGCTCCAACCTATGCAGCAGGCTATTCTCACACCCATCATGTTACGTCCGTTCAATTGGCGTGAGCATGTACCAAACACTCTGCTTTTTCCGACATTTACGCTTACCCATCAGTGTACGGCTACGTCTCGTGTGTGAGTAAAATATACGGGCTCTATGCAGTTACGTTTTGCGCTTGTTTACTTAATCGCTTTCACTATCACTGTCGACAGTAAAGCTCAATTTGTTTCTATCATTCATCTTTGCAATTGGTCGTCGTTTGGCACGCGCCACTCTCTTCTCAATCGCGCCGCCACTTGCTGCCAACTTGCACTGTTTACGCCGACAACTCTCTGTCTCGACACGAAAGCCTTGCTGCTTCAACTGTGCCAACTGTTGCTGCAATTGCAATTGCGCTTGCGCTTGTTCATTCGACGCCGACACTCGCTTGCCCTCACTACCATCGGCGGGGTTGTGCTCGTTGCGCACGAGAGCGCGTAGAAAAGGCGGAACAACACGTGTAAACGATACACTCGCGGCGCTGCCACTACGGCCGCCGCCAGCGGTACCACCGGCTGCACCTTTGCGACCCATTATCGACGACCAACTATCGCCAGATGGCGCGCAAGCCGCTAACGCGCATTAGCGATATCTACAGTAGCGGCGTCGAGACCGCATCGACTCGGCGTGCATCGACATAAAAAAATTTAAAATTTCTGCCAACGCATCCAAACGTCATTCAACGTGTGACCGCCCGATCGACCCTCACGCATACGCACTGCGCATCATACGTTTCTGCCTGCGTCTCTCCGACGAACTACTCGCCGGTGGCAATTTCACCCCACGATCCCTCGCGCCGGGGTCCAACACATCGATCATCATCTCCACGCCGACCGACACCAGCGCAAACACCACATACGACCCCAGACACCACCACGCCAAAAACGCGCCAATCTCTCTCGCAAACGCGCCGTCAAGCGCCGTCGCCGGCTCGACGTGTCGGGGACACAATCCGAGCACGACGCCTCCGTCTCGTTTAGCGACCAGCGCAAACACAGTCGCAATAGCCGCCGGCGCAACGTACGCCACAGTGATCATGAACAAATAAAACGACGTACCAACCACCTGAAACGTGCATCGCTGTCCGGCCTGCACGGCGTCCGACATCATTTTGTCCGTCCAGAACATCCGGTACGAATCGATCGCGCCGTCGAGATAGGCCTGTAATCGCACACGCATGGCCTGCACGCGCACAACGACGCATGCGACCAGCGCGGACAGTCGCCACGCGCCGTAGACACCCAGCGTGCGCGGCGTGACGCACCACACAAACAGCGTGAAAGCGGGCGCGACATAGTCGAGTGCGATGGCGAGCATGGTCGAGGCGGTTGGTTTGTCGAGTGCGTAGGGGTCTTCGCGAAGCGATTGTTCGTCCTGTCGATACTGTCGATGCAGATCGTGGTCGATGCGTGAGAAGCGTCGCGCGGGAGCTGCGACGCACGCCGTGATCAGTGCCGCAATGCCCGCGACGAATAGACGCGCAAATACCACGAGATAGGTCGCGTTGCGCTGCGCGATCGTCGTGCTCAGGTGGAGACGCTCCGTCATTGTCGATATGGCGCTTTGGGATAGCGCGGAAAAGGCGTCGTGGAAATGGAAAAAGCTCGTGAAATTACCGGCTGACACCAGCGATAATGCTATCACCCAGCTGATGGCCAGGATGCCGAGCAGTAGTCGCATCGGTGCGAGGCTCGTCGAGATCTTGCCGAGCTCGTAGAGCGCAAACGCGACCGCGAAGACGGCGACATAGCTGGAGCGGCTGTTGGTGAATAGCGTCGGGTAGAAACAGCTCAGGATGTCTTCGAACAGGTAGGCGGCGAGATAGCCGGCGCAGATCGTTAGTAGATGGTCGAGTTGGCGATGATGTGGAAAGTCGGCTTCGGCGGAAAAGAACGAGGCGTCTAGAATTGTGCGACGGACGAGAAGTGAGGACACGGAATGTTTGGATTTGGCTGTGACATGTTTGGCTTTCTTTCTGGTCGATGATTGTTTGGACGACGTCGGTGTGGCCGCTTGGTGAATCGCTTGGATTTGCTCGCGGTCGGGCTCGAGACAGTATTTCAAACCGAATAGAATTGGATTTTCGAATATGTAATAGTGCGCGTGCAGACGAGTGAGGACGAACATGACGCACATCGACACGACGAGCGCGGGTGATAGAACGGCCATTGCGCAGTTGGTGAGTGTGAGCGGCGCGTGAGCGCTCGAGTTGTTTACGACCTCAACACCAACGTCGCTTTGTATCGTTGGATCCTTGTCGTGCGTTCAAATCTAAAAATATAGTGTATTACATCAATTAACGGCGCGCGCTTGCGTACACTCTGTCAGTTGCAGTGTACAACTTGGTTTCGCAAACAGGAAGCACGCATCATCATTTACTCGTCTATTTACATTACTCAACACACAACCAAACTCACTGTACATTGTTAATCGTCTTGTTTCGCCGCACCCTCGTCCGTAGATCTCTGCCCGCCCGACCCAGCTTGTGACGATGCCTGCGACGTCCCGCTCGACTTTCCCTCATCCGTACCGGTCGGAGAAACCGACATCGGTTTCCGCGCCTTGCTAATGTGCATCACGCCCGCCGTGGATCCTCCACTAGTCCCGCTAGATTTCCCAGTCGCATCGTCCGTTGTTGTTCGACCTGCCTGCGCCCTCGTCGCCGTGGAGCTTTGCGCAGTCTGACTGCCTCGTTTCGTCGCTGTCGAATCTGATGCTGTCGTGGTTGTACTTTGATTCGACGCGACGGTTGCCGTTCCTTGTTTCGCTTGTCGCATCTGCGCACCTGGTTTACCACCTTGTCGATTCTGAGCTGTTTGTGTTGCTTGCGAGCCTGATTGTCCTGTCTGTGTATTCGCCGACGATGTATTTTCGTCTGTATTCTTCGCTTCTGATTTCGGAGCAGCCGCTGAAACATTGGGTGCAGTCGGCGTTGAAGCAGGTCGAATCGGTGGTGCAGCACTGATTTTCATTTGCGCAGGTGTGGTGGCTTGTGTCCCCTTCGTATCTGTAGAAGATACTGCCGGTTCAGTGGCTTCCCCTTGACTACCGACTATTTCCTCGCCTACTTTCTCATCCGCTTCAAGCGCACTCTCTTGCAGTGCCGATAATGCCGCTACCGCCGCCGCTACAGTTGCAGTGTGTGGTTCCATTGTCAGATGCAACGGAACCGCATCCGGAGTTGCCACGGGAGCTGTGTCACTCGGGGCGCCGACAGGACTGCTTGTCGATTTGTTCTGCGTGGATGCTGATGGCACAGGCGGTCGTACCCCGCTTTCAATTGAGATCAAATCTTCAGCAGGATTTGGTCGCTTGTTTCTTGCAACACCCGGAACGTCGT
This sequence comes from Asparagopsis taxiformis, assembly GCA_030407315.1. NCBI lineage: Eukaryota > Rhodophyta > Florideophyceae > Bonnemaisoniales > Bonnemaisoniaceae > Asparagopsis > Asparagopsis taxiformis. The sequence continues at coordinate 167,938 of JALQPE010000069.1, read as the reverse complement.
TATTGACCGGCGCTTGGTCTGCTTTCTTCTTTGCTTCCTGTTTCTTGGTGCCGTCCTGTTCGGACGATACGATGTTTCGCGCCGCTCCATATCGATCAGTGTCTATCCCGGGTCGCACGTCGCGTGTGTTGGTATTCGCGAGCTTTCCACCGTGTTCGCGGACAATCGCATGGCATCGAAGAAGAATATCTTGTTGCACTCTCCGAAAGTCGTACAAAAACACCGATTTGGTGTAGCAACTAATCCAAATATTGACAGAATACTCGCCGAATGAATCAACATATGCCATGCGATGTTGTTTTGGGTCCAGTTCTTGGTGGCTCATCAGTAGAGCTTCAATAGACTCGACGACTTGGGAAACAATGGGCATATCTTCGAGTCGTAGACGAAGTGTGTGTAAAATTCGTCGATTGTCCATACGCGAGCCATTTTCAACAATGAGCGTCGAGAAACGAGAATTGGGAATGTACAACGGTCGCTTATTCCAAGTTCGAACGCGTGTGAGATACCATCCAATGTCTTCGACGGTGCCATTGAGCTCTTGCTCTTCAATGCTGCGAATCCACTCGCCGACTGTGAATGGTCTTGTGACGTAAATCATGAAACCACCGAAAAAGTTGGATATGATTTCGCGGCCTGCAAAACCGATGGCGACACCACCTATACCACCAAATGCTAATACTGTTTGTACATTGATGCCGATCGTGTCCAGTGAAATGAGCAACGAAATGATGGTGGTAGCTACTGTTGCTATTCGTGATGTTGCATCCACTTGTGCCTTGTCAATTCTCTTATCAACTGCAAAACGCGACCGAATTCGATCGATCCAGCGCAACAGAAACCAAGTTGCAGAAATGATAAAGCCCAGTTCACGTAGGGTCCGAATCTGACGCAATAATCCAGTTGCGGCCAGCGGTCTACTGACAATTTCAGCTAGTGCTGTACCCACTGTGAAAAGACTAAGAAATTCCAGTGGTCGCTGCATACATTCAAACACGGACACCTCGTACGGGATATTACTTTCTAGACCACGCGTCGCATTGAGTCTGTTGTGAATCCATCGCAATGTACTAGCAACTCCTGCACGCAACAATGTAAGCAGAGCAAGAACGAGTGCAAGTTCCCATGCCATCAACACTGTCTCTCTACGTGTCGGCATACGAATGTGCGATGTGACTCGACTCTCAGTCACAAGCCTAGTAGTTTCCGTCCCCACTTTGCTACCAAATTCCTTCACTTTTCCAAGTGGAAAGACGCGCACGGGCCGCATCATGTCCGCATCAGACTGGTTTTTTGCGGTGTCGGCATGATGATGATGATCGCTGTTTGTTTCAGCAGCTACACCACCCTGCACACTCTGTTGCGGCACCACAGTCTGCGCTTCTGTTTGCGGAACGATAGGGGCGGCGGGCGTTGCCGTGTTATCCTGAATAAAGTCGAATTGAGCTTCATCCGACTCTGACTGTGTTTTTGTGCGACGTGGCAGTTTGTCGGCTCTATCAGCCTTGGTGGTCGTTTTAGTTCGCTCTGTTGTATGACGGCGAACGAAGATTTCCTCCTCTGCTTTGTTGACGGCAGTGGCGAGAATTACGGGACGCACATATCGCGGGCGTCGGGTAGCACAGGGCGGGACAAAGGCGGCGTGCGAAATGAAGGCGACGGGGGAGGGTGAAAATGGCGGGAGGAATGTTGGCGCGCGGCGCATTATGGTGCCGCGCGCCTCGGTGCGCTTGGAGATGTAGATGATTGCTGCGAATGGCGGCGGTTTGGAGAAGGAATGAGGCAAGATGGGTTTGTAACAGATGTGCACGAACGTGTGGGCGGTGCAGATGGCGAGAGCACAAAAGATTGCGATGGTCACGCTGGAAGGTGACACGAAATGTGACGTTCGTTACTGTAATTTGGAAGATGGAATTGTAATTGTAATGATGCTCCGTGAGCACCAGTTGTCATATACCGGATGTTGTCAGACGATGGTGAGCTGTGGCGCGTGCATCTGAAACTGTTGCGTTAGCACTGATGACCCAATCACATGACGGAATTTAATTTAACAGGTGTCCATTCCACCGTTGCAGTGCGTTTCCCAGTGCGGCCAGTGCCTCTTTGCGTGTGCACAAGTCACATTATTCCTTGATGGCATAATACTGCTGTGTACGCTGCCGTGCAGGGGTAGATTCGTTATCTACCGATCAGTATCAGCACCGTTCCACAGCTCGCTTGAGCTCAGCAACGGTTGTGCAAGTTGCTGTTTCAAATGAATTTACTAGCCAATGTGAATCGTTGCTTCATGCACGTGCAGTCCCTTTCCATTGGTGTACAATTTATCGACTAGACACGCCCGCATTATCCAGAGCTGGAATGCACAACAGATGAAAAAAGCATGCTCACACAGCGCTTCGACTATACATAGTCTTTTTATTGTTTCCGAAAACGTAGCGCTGTTTACAAAGCAAGCAAGCAAGTAGTGTGGTGATTTCGGTGCGCAGGCGTCTAGCGCTCTGCTCGCAGCAGTCCATTAAGCCACATCGATGGGGGCTGTGTCAAAGTTACTGCGCGCCTGCCTGCGCGAATTCGCACCACCACGACAACGCATGTTGCCAGCTATAACACAAAACGCGATTCATCGGATCCTTGATCAATAGCAGACCATCTAGGTAGTACACACTGCAGATAGTGCAATGCTCACACATATCACTCAAAATAATATATAGGTTGGTTATATATACACACAGGCAGGCACTGGGCTCGTTGCGATAGTTTGTTTGTTGCTCAAAAAGCGTCTCAAGCGACGCCAAACAGACGACAAAGGCTTAACACAGCAGGGCGGACAAGTCCAAACGAGAGGGACTTTCAGCCAGAATGACGGAGCATGCGCCTTCACTGACGGAGGAGGTGGAGCAAGCTTCAGCAGTGTCGTCATCGTCGTGCTCGATAGTCTTGCGATGCTGCATCTGCATGGCTCGCTGTGTGTGCGCCGGGATAGCGATACCGAAAACGTCAACAACGGCATCGGGGCAGTCGACGTCGGCGGGGAGGAGGGCACGATCGTACACGTCGGGGGACCAGTGACGCAGTGAATCGTCGGAGGGTGCGGACGAGTGCAAGTCGAAACGCAACATATGGGCGTCGAGAGAAACGGCCATAGCGCCGAGTTTCATGTCGAGCACGCTACGCATGCGACGAAACTCGCCGGTGGCACTGCCGAGCACGGCGGGCTCGTTGCGACAGCGTGGCGGGAGGTCGGAGACGGAGCAGAGGGGAACGGAAGTTGCACTCTGTGCGGGCGAGATGGAGGAGGAGACGGAGAGGATGGGAATTGGGCGCGAGGAGGTGTCAGCGAGCTTTGGAGCGGATTGCGGTGGGTGGAAAGTGTCCTCTGTGACGACCATGGTGTGGGAGTGTGTTGGGTGTGGGGGCTGGGACTGGGGCTCGGGTTGGGGCTGGCTGTAACGAAGCGGCGAGGTGGGCGGCTGGATGCGATGACAAATTTGGTTGTGTGTGCGAGTTGAAGATATAGACGGACGGTGCGTTCCATCTGGGACGGTGGACGACAGCTGGACTGCAGTGGCGAGTTATGATGTGCAGGAGTGGCGGCGGCTACAGTGCTGCTACTGGACGGGGCGCGAGACGCATGTGCGTGGCACGGCTGATGACGGCTGTGGGGAGCGTTTTTTCGATTGTGCACAAGCGCTGTTCTGTGCGTTTGCGACTCGGGGAACGGGGCTACCATTCGTTTGCGCTGCGGTGTGTGATTGGCTGTTCGATGGACCAATCGTGTTGTTGCGCCCAATGTGCTGGCCGGCGCGTTTTCGGCATCATTATTTTGGTTGTGAATTATGGCAAATGCAATTGTGTACGCTGTCACTCGCTGCGCGAATATCCAATAAAATTATGCGCATTACTACACGTGGCTCGCTCTGTACCGTATTGCAAGCCATCGGCCGCTTACTACCGTTCATCCGTCAACAGGATATTGCGCAGTTGGCAATCTCGTCGTTTGATCATTTGCTGACCACAAGTCGCAATCCATCCATTGCATCTCCACAATCTCGTCGCCATGTTCTACACATGCCCATAACGACCGACTGCACTCACACAGCGCGATGCCTCGCACTGAAATCTCACGCATCAGATTACATCGACGACTCTTCGTGCGATATTTTCAATTGAATGGTGTTCATGCCGTGCCGTTTCTCGATACATCGGCGCCGTTGCTCATAAAAAGGTAGTAAATTTAATATCTCATACAATGCTCCTCATTTGAAATTGGCACGATTTTCGCACAGATGCAGCACGCCGTTCAAAATATCTCGTGCCCTCCAACGACTGTACGCCATACAATCGCAAGCGACTGGAAACGGTGCCCACTTCAATTCCTTTCCATCACCCGTATGTCTAGCACAAACAAACAAACTTTCCCTCGTTCTTTCCCACAACATTGCACCATTGTCGATACTACTTTCCCCCCGCCATGCACATGCGCCGACGGCGATACTCGATTGAACAGCAGCTTTCCACCAAGCTAACTATGCACGTGCAGCTCCAGCTCTTTCAATAGCCCTCCGTATGGTCGCACGTCATCAACGCAGTACACAACCAACAGCCTATTGTACTGCAATTAGAGCGCTCGACTGCACTGGGAATGCAAGTACATTCTACTTGCGCCTTGTATAATCTATTCCATTCGCCGCATCTAATGCTGACATCATTCGACTAGTTGTTGTATGACATACTACTCAATTGACATCATTTTTTCGAAAAAAAAAAACCAAACCATTTGATTTCCGCACAATTCAGCGATCAACGGCGTTCAGAGAAAATATCTCGAATATTCATACACGCCAGCGAGCGCTATGAAAAATCCGACTCGCCAAACACGATGCATCGCCACTGGCCAACCGAGCATCCACTGTATCTCTCCGCAACAATCGCCAGCTGGAGGATGCAGAAAAACTCGTGGCTCCGCTGTCAACTCAGCATTGATGACTACACAACCGAATATCAAGCCGTATATTCCGCACAACCCAGTTGAGCTCAGTGCACTCGCGAGCAACAACGGTCAGCATCTGCGCCTCAGTCGCGCGATACATCGCCGCCGCAATAGCAATACGTGATGCGTGCATGAGCACAAGCATGCATAGTACGCGTACAATTAATATCCATCCGTGCCGCCACTGCGCTGCCAGTGCCACAGCCACCGCTGGCGCGAGCGATTGCGAGCCGCGCGCGTGCAGGCGCGCTGCAAGTCGATCGTGCGCCGCGCGAACCGATCCGTCCGACCTGTCCGCGCTCGAAACGGCGTGTGTGCGCAAGCAACAAAGCGGGTCTTTGCTCGGCCACGGGCAATGCTCTGACTGGTGCGCGTGTAATATTCGTGTAATTGTTGCCTCTCATGTGCGATGATTATACAGTGCACAATTCAATAGTAGCGGTAGAAGAAATTGCATTCCAAATGTGTTGCATTCCTTGGACTAATTGGTCAGCATGTGTGCAACGGTCGTACACCCAATCATCGTTTTGCTGTCTCGCACAAGTTCGTGTCGCGTGTTTTCTTGCGGTTTCTGTGTAACGTGCTTCTGTTCGACAACATGTCTCTAATGCAACAGCAAAACGAAAGACTTGTAGAAAGGGGCACATTTGCTGCAGGCAGACAGATTTGTGCAAGAAGAGGTGTCGCGAGAGCAAGTGTGTTGCGGCGGTGGAGGCTGAGTGCGTGTCAAGACTAGGGAAACTGCGCTCAGCATGGGGCGGATCCACAGATATTTCTGTGCGAGAATAGCTCGCTCTGCTACACTACTGTACAGAATCGAAGATGTGGTACGTCAGCATCACCCCGTTGGCTCCGCACACACACACACACTACTTCCACTCGGTTTATGATCACATGCAGATCATATTCTTATCTACACGTGTACGAGAAACATACATTACTATTCTACGCTGTAAATCTTGCGTGCATCCAGCAGCTTAATCCAATGGGATAATGCCGAAACTCACCGCGCTCTATGATTGGCCGTTCCACCCCTACCATATATGACATAGGGTTCGTATCACCAGCAAATCATAGATATTTTCACGTGCATATCTATGTACTGTAAGCAGTCGCCAGCTGGCTGCACCGACGCTCATGAAAAACCATCCGCACATTCATTCAATATCTCACACAATCTGCCCATACTTGGTCTTCTCGCCGGGTCACCTCTCCGACACTCCTTCAAACCGCCGAGCAATCTCTTCGGCACCTCTCTCACACGATCCGCGCCATACACCTCCAAACTACCACACAACATCTGTAAAATCACCGTAGCAAGACAATAAACATCCACAGCAAACGCCTCCCTCCTCGCATCCGCCCTCAATTCCGGCGCGACCACCGCCGCTCGCTCTGCGCGCATGAGCAGCAGCACTGCGCGCGATCTGGCCTCGTCGTACGCGATACAATGCGCGGACACTGCCGCGTGCGCGCGCCCAGTGGCGGTGTGATAGTACACCAGCGCACGCGCGACATGCATGCCGATCGTGACAGCGGTGCGTAACACGGCGGCCCGTTTGATATTTGCGCCGACCGTAAAGCCGTTCACCAATTCGGTGACGACGCACGGCTCCGGCGCATCCACCACCGCGCCGAGTAGAAGCTCTAGATTCGGATGGCGGAGAGAGGACATCACACCGATCGTCTGTAGCGCCGCTTCGCGTGTCGGCATGAGATGGATCGACACGCGAATGTGCATCCAGGTGCCCGTGTAGTGCCGTTGGCAAACCTTGGTTTGGTAGTGGATGGAGTGCGGGTGGATGAGGAATGGCGTGATGGACGCGTCGATTGGTGTTGTTGTTTGTTGCGTTTTGGACGAGCGTCGCTTGGAAACGGCCATGTTGTGTGGGATGGTGGAGATGGTTCTAGAGGAGGTGTATGAGGACGAGTTGATTATGGCAGTTTTGCTTTTGTGCGGATTTATACTCGGCGTTAGCAGTCGTGAAATTGTCATAGCGCTTGTTGCAGTAGTTGGGGAATATATTTTGGAGATATTGTATATACGGCGTCGAGAATGAATTCATTGATATGCACAGAATGAAATATCAAATGAATGTTGGAACGTAATATCGTGAGGCAGCTACGCAGTTTGAAAAAACGAGATAGAGCAAACCCTCCAAACCCATTTAATCAGCACCGCATGTTGGGATGAAAGGACGTTTGTGAATGGCCAGTTTCTAAAACGAGATGTTATGCCACAGTGCTGTCTTTTTCATATTTTAATTTTAAAAAATGTTCTCAAGACCATCTTTGCGGGCCGCATTCCGTTGGCGGAGAATCGTTATGATTTCTTTTAAAAAAAACCACGCCAGGCCCCCACCTCGGCCGCCTTCTGACGCGGTTCATATAGTACCTCTTGTTATATACTCCCATGACAATGATCTCACTCGCTCGACAGCTCCATTCAAGCGAGAAAAGCGAGCGCCAAGCAGGAATGCAGCCGGCGGCTGCGCACCGAGAGTGAACTCGGACTGCTGACGACCAACCTTTTCTCCTCGTAGAAACGGCAAAGTTACTCCGACCGATGTGCGCACATCAGATCTGTCGGCGGTACTGAATTGTCAAGCGATTCATCGTGCCCCACGGAAAGGCATCAGGTAGACGCAACTTCACGCTACGTGCCGGTCGCCGAACAATCCAGCGCTGTCCTCATGGCTCGCATGTCCAGCAGTGACAGCGGGTGCACAGCTGTCACCGAAAACGGCAGTACACGCATGTACCGCAAGAGCGTCACATAGCGGGACTCGAGCTCAAACACATCCCAGAGACCGGTATACATGGCCGCTTGCGGTGCGTGTCGTGCCTGAGATGCTGTGATGACTTTCTGCGACGATGGTCGTCGAGCGATTGGACAACTGTGTATCGGCATGCTGTTGATGACGATTTCTTTGATGATGTGGATTTTGTTCGTCGCAAATCGATGGTGGCGTCATAGGTATAGCTAGAAGAGAGATAGACGCTGGTACGAGTATCCGGCGCGCATAGCGTGTTATGTTTCGATACGGGTGGAGGGATGATGAGCGGGTTGGTGTCTATAGATGTTGTGTCAAACGTATTTCGTTGCGATGAGAAAATGCTAGAGGTAGTTGCCGGCTGACATTGGCGCTGCAGTTGTGTTGCGAATGACATGGAGCGTGGTATTTTTTTATGAAGCGATGATATGATTGCTAGAACGGGTGGCTATGGTGGAGTAGAGATTTTTTTCGTTATGAAAGGGAATAGCAATGTACATTGTCGAGCTCTGCTCGACCATGCTGTTGACAGAAGGGAGAGATCGATCGATCTCGTTCGTCACTATTGACAGCAAAGCCAGTGAGAAGCGATATTGTGGAAAAGATCCAAAATATATGATGAATGCATTGCATAGATGTGGCCAATCAGCGGGCAACCCTATCGCACTGTACCTTCATCATGTTGATATGCCGTTACGGCCTATCGATGGAACGCCGGCGATTACGACGTGATCGACGCATGCATCCGCCTCCACACCCCGATTGGTGCCCTGTTCGCGTCAACATGACAACGAGTGGAAGGAAAACGCTCATTCAGCAGCTCGCCGTTGGCGTCCGAAAATAAACATCATCGCTACAGAACACACCGAGTAGAAACGAACGCAGCTTGGAAGACTTTTCTCTTAATTCAGACCCTCAATGATGGCTGGCTGCACTGCGCAGCCCGGCAGCCGCTTCTCCCCACTCAGACGGCGACGCTGTGCCCCCGGGCGACTCGAAACACTGTCAAAGTCAGCCGGCGGCCGGTCTGGTACCATGCAATTACGCACAGTTATTTGACGTGATTGCGAGAAATGCTGTCCATGACAAATGTGGTACGAAATGGCCTACAAGCACCCGTGCTACCGTTTGATTTGTCACATCCGAATACCCTATGCTATGCTATGATACAGTCCCGTGACATTCTGTCGCCGTTATACCAAAAACGCGGCACCCAGTATGGGCTAGCCAACTTTGTTCAATTTACTGTACAAACTAAAGTTACACCATTGAGAAGCCAAACTATACCGACAACTGTCTCAAAAAGGCATCCAAACACAACTCAAGCTGCTCACAAAGCGTCTGCATGCTCGGTCGTCTGCTGGGATCCGTGCGTCGACAATTGCACAAAACTCTCCGTAATCTTGGCGGCGCCATATCAATTGCCTCCATTCCATACGAATCCAGACGTCCCGAAAACAGTTGCAGAATGACAGTGCCAACGCTGAAAACATCCGCGGCCACGGACGCTTTCGCGCCGAGTCTAACCTCCGGCGCGGCGGACGGGGGGCGCGTCCGGCGCTCGTTGGTGAGCATGAGAACGGCGCGATGGCGCGCGTCATCGTAGAGAATATTCTGCGCGCACACGGCTGCATGCGGCGAGTTTGTGGCTGCGTGGTAGTACATGAGTGCCCGGGAGACATCGATAGCGATTGCGAGTGCCATTTCGACGTTGACGGGCAGATAGACGGATAGGGAAACACCGTTGATACATTCGGTCACAATCGACGGCGTGCAGCAGCGGTCGACGACGCCGCCGAGAAGCTGCTCGAGATTGGGGTGACGCAGCGCGGATAGCTGGTGCACGGCGATGAGAGCGGCCTCGCGTGACGGCATGTGGCGGATGTGGACTGGTAATTTGAGCCAGGTGCCTGTGTATTGGCCGTGTGCTAGACGCGTTTGGTAGTGCACGGATTGTCCGTCGATGAGGAAGGGGGATATGGCGGCGTCGATCGGCGATCGAGTGCGGGAGACAGAGATACGCCTCGTGAGGAGTTTGGCGGCGGCCATTTTGGTGTGCATCGGATGGATCTGTGGACGGCGAGCGCGATGGTTATACGTCGTTGAGTCTGGCAGATTTAGTGAGATTGTGGCCGGATGTATTGTATGAGGAGATGTAGAATTGGAATTTTTATTTGGGCCAATTGGCGCTGGCGATTCATCAGTTGACTTGTTTTTGTGTGGTCGTAGGCCTTTGCTGGCTGCCGGATAGCACGATTTTTGCTGCTCGATTATATGTTGAGCGTACGCTCGGGGCGAGCTGCTAAAATGTGTCGTGCAATATCGCGGTATATTGTGTAAACATATGACATCCAATTTCAACCGTACATTTGCAAACGGCTCACCCGTTTCGAGCCACCTCACAGCTGACACGCTCGGCGAGAAACAATCACCAAACGGCGCGCTACTCGTACAACTCGGCACCCCCAAACTCCTCCCAGCCGAGCGCTGCGCGAATCTCCTCCAATCTCGTCCTATTCTTGTCCGTGTTAATCGGCGTTTGCAACGGATAGATGAAAATAGCCTCACGCGAAGCGCTGCGATATGTCACCAACGCATCATTCCTCACCAATCGGAATTCCACATCATCGATGCCACGAAACGACGATGGGAATTCAGCGCGCAAATAATACTCTGTCGGCCCATCGATGCTTTCCACAATGCTACCTCGATCGCGATTCTGCTCAATGGCGCGCTTCAACGCTGCCCACGCCACATCTGCGTCGTCGGTCAACGGCTGATAGCTCCACGGCGGGCCGAATTTCACAGGATTGCCCACAGATGTCGTGCTGATACACGGCATATCGCCGCGGCATTTCTCCAAACGCCCGTTGGTAAGGCCGTACGCTTGCGCACTATCGACATGCATAGACGCCGCGGCCAGACTCATCGCCGCGCCCGTCACCAATGCTTGACGGCATAGCTTTTGTAAAATTGATACGTGTTGGTCGCGTGTCGCGCTGCAACGCGCTGTCGAGCGGCTAGCTCGTTGCCGTTTGCTGCTGATTAGTTTTGCGGACGGCAGAAAGCATACGCCTTGACCTATTGATGCGTGCGTTTGCATGCTTGGTGTCTATTATCCGTCTACTTGTCTTGGCGATGTGGTGGTGTGCTCGCGCTTTGGGCGCAGCGCGAGCTCGCATGGCTGACGCGTGTCCACAAGTTTTGTGACAAGTTTGAAAAGTTTTTGGAAAAAGTTTTGAAAAAATTGGAGCGATTGATTTGGTCGCGTTTGCGTTTGCGTTCGCATTCGCGTTCCAGCAGGCAAAGATTTGAATAGTCGCTTCTCTCTCTTATCATCCAGACGACTCGCAAAGCATCCAAAAATAGCTGGAAGTAGAAGCGGGTGCTGGAGGGGGAGGGAAGCAACGATTGGGCGCTGGGGCGAGTGTCGATCGACAAGGGAGTGGATGGCGTCGTGTTGAGCAGCGCATGTTGTCGGCGTTGAAGCGAAGGCAAGATTAGATTGCACTGGCGCAGAAGATCGACGGCCATTGGTCGATCGCGTGTGAATTGACGTATCATTGGCACCATGAGATTTTTGTTAATTTCACCGTGAGATGTTGATTCGCAATTAAAATTCGATCGACATCTAACAACACGGCACATCGGAGCAATGACATTTCTGTTGTGGACTGCCTCCATGCGCGCGCGTCGCTACCAACACCGCCATCCACCCTCGTTGCCTTTCCGCTGACCTTGCCGATTCAAACTCCCCAACATCAACTCGCACCACCATGGGCATCGTCTACCACGTCTCCGTGGTCTCCGCCACAGGCGTCGGCGGCATCTACCCCTTCGTCGTCGCTTGTTTCGACGGCAACATCGACAAGGAGCTATTCAAGACGCACGCGACCAACGCTGGTGAAATCGCCTATTGGAACTTTGAACATGTCATCGATCTCAAAACAGAGATGGCCGCACGACAGGAGGCCAATCAACCGGAGCCGACCTATCTCACCTTTTTCCTATTCGACACCGGTGCGCCCGGCATCCCGTCGCTCGGCTCTGCCGGCGTGCTGTTGTCCACCGTCAAGGAAAAGGGCACCGCACAGGGCGAGTTTCCCATCGTCAACGGCACCGGTACCCTCAATGTCGTCGTTCGCCTCGACAAGATGCGACGCGGACAGCTGCTGTCGGCGACCAACGCGCAGGCCGGCGAGCAGGAGGAGGGCGTGTTCGGAGGCTATAATGCCGCCAAGATTGCGGGTGTCGTTGGTGCCGGCGCGCTCGCCGCAGGGCTCGCTGGTGTCGCCATTCATCAGGTGAGGAAAAAGAAAAAGAATGAGGGCGAGCAAGGTGAGGGCGAGGAAGGCGCCGAGGAAGAGGATGGTGAGCAGCGAAGCGGTGCAGGCGGCTTTTTCCGTAACTGGTGGGACAGTTCATCGTCGTCGTCGGATGAGGACAAGGCCGAACAAGCCGCTGCAGTGCAGAATGAAGAGACCAACGAGGCTGAGGCAGAGCCAAATGCTGACGAGGCTGCTGAGGATGGCGCGGAAGAATAATATTGCAAGCAGAGCATGGATGAGATGACATATGTAGTATTACCGCAGCTAGAGTAGTTATCAGTTTATAGAATGTCCACCACAGGTCGAAAGCTACGGAAAGCAACAAAAAAACAAACTAGGTGTGTTTGTTACAATTGGTCGCGACTAATCGCACATTCGTCCTTGCACTCGGTTCGACATTCACTGCGTTCTTTGGCCATGCCTGCACGTGGAACGGTGCAGTCGTAGAGGCATTGTGATAAACATAGTTGGTAACCTTTGGCTTGCTTTGAACCGCGAGCGCCCTTTTTCGGTTTGTCGCTTTCGGCGCGCACCGGTGATACAGCTGCAGCACCGATGAGGCCGGCGAATAGTGCGAGTGCTTCTCGACGCGCGATTGGTGATGGCGACTGCGCCGCGAACGCTGCTTGGTTGCAAGATTTCATCGTGTGTGTGCTGGCGGGCACTGTCGTTAGCGCTGGTGCGAGTAGAGTCGTTTGCGCCAATCTACTCTCGATGGTATGGTACGGGCCACTGCAAATTGGTGAGCACACTGGAGCTCAGCTGAGATTGTTTTTAAAATGTATTTCCGACACGTGTGAATATTCATATGCGCACAAGAAATCTAGCAGCTGATTGGATAGAATGTTGAAACATATTCAGAAATTACAGCGTTTTCATTGGTTGTAGATAGAAATTCTCACCATCAACGTCTTCTCTACATGCCCCCATCCATTCACTGCTCTTCCGATCGCACATCGCCGGCCACGCACCACAACTCTGCTGCATTGTCAGTGTCGTCTATCCCCGATATCTGTCCGCAATGCCACCATTGTTATAACTTTTCTGCATATCCCTTCCTCATGCCGCACCCCATGCCAAACAACTCGACCACCATCCATGGATACTACCCGACACTTTCTCCAACCGCACAGATGTCTGCTAGACAACTCTCAACTGCACCACATATCGCAAGCAACCGCCTCAGGTATCCTCGATAAGCGCATTTTCCCATACCAATGGAAAGCCTACCACTTTTCACTCACTGCCTCCCATCTCTGGTGCTTCCAACTATTGCCATCCGGGCGTCGCGGTCACTGCATCTCTTCAATTCCAATCCATAACTGTACAATCGTCGTCTCTAATCCTGATCACTTCACTTTGATAACCTCCAATGCCACACGCCACGCCTTCCGCGTCCCCTCCAATTCACACCTCTTATCATGGGTTCTCGCCATTCGCACCGCAAGTGCACACCCGCCCCCGCCATTACCAATTGCCCCGACATTGGACACGTTTCACCCGTCCAAATCCGAGCATAACATCAACTACATTACAAAGTCGAGCAAGAACGTCGATCATGTCATGTGCGTTGTACACGGAATCGGCGTCGATTCACAGCTAAACGCCTCCAATATTCGTCAACTGCAGGACAATTATCTCGAGGTAATGGCGCGCGTATTCCCAGATGTACCGTTTCACATCGAGTTTCTGCCCATACATTGGCGCGACGCTGTCAGAGAACTTGGCATCCATCGCAAATTGCAAAACTTCATACCGGTCACACCCGGAGGTCGCGCCGCCAATCCACTCCGGTCTGCCATGTGTGAGAAAGTTGTAGACTATGTATTTTACACCAATGAACGGTACCGACTGCACATGATGCGAGCAATCACCCGCCAGCTGAATGAACAGGTTGAAGCGTTCAAAGCGCGACGGCCACATTTTGACGGACGCATTTCAATATTGGCACATTCATTGGGCGCCGCGTTAGTGTTCGACCTTGCGTGTCGAAAAGCTCGTGATGATCAACAATTACTTGGTGCTGAAGAACTACTTTTGTCATTCGATGTAGAAGCACTGTTCTTCGTTGGAAATCCGCTCGGAATCCTACACGGACTCGACCCGAGTCTAAGTCTTAGTGCTGATGTCGCTTCACTTCCCTTCCGAATATATAATGTGTTCAAACTGCAAGACCCTATCGCGACGCGAATGGAACCTATGTCGGACCCTGCGTATGCCGGCGTGCATCCGGTCACCGTGCCGTCCTGGCACAACATGGGCGCTTGGGAGACTAGGCTGGCATCTACTTGGCGTGCAATTCACAGATGGGTGGGTAATCGATGTGTGCGCCAGACTACGGCGACAGAGGACATCGTCGCGGATGATGAAGTGGAATATGTCTGTCGAGAGTCGCAGAAGGAAGTTGTAAAAAGAGGACGCGGCTGGAGAGTTGATTATGCGCTGCAGCCGTCGTCCATTCTGGAGGAAGTGTCGTGCGCCTGGGGCGCTCTGTGGGGTCACACTGAATATTGGTGCAATCGGGATGTTATGTTGATGATGGTGAGTTGCATATTTAAAAGTAGTTTACGGGAGAGAGGAGGAGGTATGAAGCAGGCGAGCAAATGCGCTGATGAGATGGGGAAGAAGGATTTTGGTATGATGGGTGCGTGGTTACGGTACGAAGGTATGAGCAATTGCTTTCGACGAGCACTCGGTAGTACGCGTGGCGGAGTTTTATCATCCAACGTGCCGTTGTGCGTGGTGCGAGGCGAGTCTGAAGACATGAAAGATGAAAAGCGCGTATCCTGCAGTGAGATGGAAGAGGGGTTTTACTTGCTGAAGCAAGTGCGAACGAGAACGTTGCACATGCTGAGAATGACAGCGCGCTTCGTTATGGCCATATTCGTCACTCCATCTAAATACGTGCCGGAGCTTGATCGACGAGAACAAGTCGTTCACTGATTGGTAAATGTACATATTACGAGACGTCGAGAGCAAAGTTGAAGCAACAGACATAGCGAGAACATGATGGCGACTGAGCGGCAAAGTTTCCAGGGACACAGCGATCAACTTACAGCTGTGGACAGCTTCAATTTGAGAGTATTCGTCATTACTTCAATCAAAAACAATGCACACTTAAATATATCTTCACCTGCCAGGAAATCATCAACACTCAGCACAACACATCCAACTCACTTCTAACTTGTTATAATTTACCAACTCCAACATTCCAGCCCCACTTCTCCGTCCCACTTTGCTTCACCATCTAACTCCATGAAGCATCATGAGCATCCACCACTGCTTGATGTAGACAGATGTCTTCTTCGTGACAATGCCCTTCTATCTCTAACACGTCCCGACGCCGCTGGCATTCTCTGCAAACGTTCAAACATTTCTGGCTGGTACAAATACTGGTTCTCACTCAATGGATCTCAACTTCTCTATTTCGAAACCGCACAATCCGCAAGACGTGGCCTTCTTGTTGGTACAATTTCGCTCTTTCGGCACAAATTATCCATCGTGAACACCATTAAACGCCGCCGCGAGTTTGAAATAACAGACGCAGCCTCTAGACTTCACGTACTTCGCGCACAATCAGACGCCGAAATGCACTGGTGGATTCAACAGCTAAGCACCGCCAGAAATAAGATCCCACCTGCACAGCCCATTGACCGCGCAGTATCCTCTGCTGAAGCGGCTGAAACTGTGGTACAATCCCATCTCAAAGTCGACCATGTGCTCTGCGTTGTTCACGGCATAGGCGTCACATCGGACATACTTGCCAACAACACAAAGCTGCTTCAGGAGAGCTATGCGGATATCATGGCGCGCGTATTTCCAGACGTCGATTTTCGCGTTGAACTGCTCGTCATCCATTGGCGTGACGCGCTCACAGCCCTGGACGTGCATAGAAAGCTGCGTTCAGTGGTGCCCATTGCGCCGGCTGGGAGTGAGGGCAACCCGTTGCGCGAGTTTATGGTGCACAGAATTGTAGACTATGTCTACTACACACATGAACGATATCGATTGCACATCATGCGCGAGGTGGCGCGCCGACTGAACGAACAAATAGCCTCTTTCCGCGCACGGCGTCCCGACTTTGACGGCGGCATTTCCGTCATGGGTCATTCACTGGGCGCGGCGCTTGTGTACGATTTGATGTGTCGTAAGGTGCATGACGACCAGGTATTGTTGCAAGCAGAGGGGATGCGGCTGTCATTTGATGCGGACAATTTGTTCTGCGTTGGAAACCCACTGGGAACATTCCTTGGATTGGATCCGACACTCGGACTTGGGGCGGATATGAAGGGCTTGCCGTTCCGCGTGTACAACATATTTAAATTTCACGACCCGATTGCGACGCGATTGGAGCCGCACTCGGATATTGGATATGCGCGCGTTCAGCCAGTTACCGTGCCGTGTTGGTCGAACATGGGTCTGCGAGAGAGCAGTACGCAATGGCTTGGGACGTTGTGGTCCGGACAGCGGCAGGAGGAGGGCGCTGAGACGAAGGATGAGACGGATGAAGGTTTGACGTATTTGAGTACTGAACAGCAGAGAGATGTTGTACGTCGAGGGAATGATTGGCGAATGGATTTTGCATTGCAGGTGTCATCAACCATGGAGGAAGTATCCACTGCTTGGAGTGCGTTACGTGCACACACTGAGTACTGGGGAAATCGTGATCTCATGCTGATGATGGTGAGCTGTATGATTAAGACGAGTCGCGCAATGAGGGATGAAGACGAGATGAATGAGGTTTTGAAGGAACTTGATGGACGTATCATTGATGAGCATATTCTCAGTAAGAGCCGGTGTAGTATGCCATCGCTTGAGAGTTGTGTGGAAGGGGTTGTTGAGGAACTTGTGGCTCAAGCTGCGGCAGCATACGGGAAGGGGGTGGGAAAGGAACAAGGAGGCGGTGGGAAATGCGATGAAAAGGACGCAGGTATGGATGTCGGCGGGTGGGCAGCATATTTAAGTAGCGGATGGTTTGGATCGGAAGCGAGAAGTAGCAAGGGTGGTAGTAATAAGAACAACTTGCGGGTGGGAGCGGAACGAGTTCGGTAGCCCTAGTCGGTAACCCGAGTTGTGTACTGTAATTGGAAAATTTGTACAGGAGATGATATCTCATCAAACGGTACTGATCGAGGCTCCACGCACGGCCCAGCATTCCACTGCGCAACGCAATCCAATGGTGGTCCAGTTGGCTGGACATTCTACACGTTTCCATCCATCAATCCTAATCTCGCATCTTCATAACCACTCTACAAACTTGTTCAACGGCACACCATCTCTCTGCCACTTCCGAAATGCCGCAATCTTCAGACTCGGCCGCCCACGAGGGCACAACTCTAACACAATACCTCCTTTCTGTAGCTCGTGATCGCATAAACGAACTAGAAGGCTCTGTCCGTCATTCCGCCCCCGCCACTGTCTCGCCCACATCTCCGAAAGATGGAGTCTACGACCTCATCACCCTGCTGCAATCCATAAAGCTCGCCGTCAAATCCGTCGGCGCCCTCATCCGATCCGCAGGAATCCCCACCGCTGACAATCCAGCCGAGCCTGCTTCCTCCCCCGACCATTCCCGACGCCTCTGCGACACCCTCAATCAGAAGGCCAATCAGATCTGGATCAATGCCCTGCTCTACTCCCAGCGCAGTTGCGTGCTCGTCTCCGAAGAGCTTCCGGATCCTGTCATTGTGCAGAGCGAAATGCAGGGCAAATACGCCGTCGTGTTCGACCCGTTGACCGGTCTCTCTGACCCGCCCGCGCAGAACATGGGTGCCATCTTCGGTGTTTTCCGCCAGCTATCCGGCTCAAGCCCCGGCCTTTCTGACGTCATGCAGCCTGCAAGAAACCTCGTTGCGGCCGGTTACGCCCTCTATGGAAGCTGTACTGTTATGATGTTTTCCGCGGGACGTGGCGTGCAGCAATTCACCCTTGACCCGTCGTTGAATGAATTTATCCTCACGAAAGCAAATGTTACAATTCCCTATTCTGGTCACATCTACTCTATCAATGAGGGATATACCGCTGAATATGACCAGGATACGCAAAACATGCTCAAGGCGCTCAAAGCAGAACGTTCGCTCGATGATCGTGCACGCTCCTGTAGGTACATTGGCTCCATGGTTGCAGATATCCATCGCACGTTCTTGTATGGAGGAATCTTTATGTACCCCAAGCACCAGCGTGGATACCCCAACGGAAGGCTCAAGTTGTTGTATGAGGCTGGCCCCATGGCGTTCCTGGTTACCCAGGCGCATGGCCAAGCGTCTACCGGTACAGAGAACATTGTGGACATTGTACCGGAATCTATCCATACCAGAGTTCCCGTGTTCTTGGGTAGTGAAGACGATGTCAACTATGTCACTGGCTTCTTCCGTAAGGCACCCTGGGGCCGATCAGATCAAGATCCAATGTTTATGCTTAGACGTACGCTGAGTATTGAAGAAAAGCGAAGGAACTTGAAAATGGACGAAGATAATGAAAAGCCTTCAGAGATAGTCGACGATGGTATCCTATGTTTCCATGTTGGATAGTGCTTGTGTACCTGCTTTAAACTGTACAACCTGCACATGACGTCCGAACAGAGTAAGTATCTGTAGCTTGTTCAATACGCTCACCGAAATATCTTCCACGTTCAGTGTGTACAAACGTTGTAAACATTTATGTGAAAACATAGCATTACACATGGAGACGAACAGGACCAGAAACTTTTGTATACGAATTGGAAATAAGCACATGTCTCATTAGACAAATGGTCGACCACTACATTCACTGTATTATCCCAATTCATTCGCGTACCACGGCCTTCCATAGTCGTTGGGCACCTCACGAGGAAATTGGCGAGGTGGTGGAGGAATGTCCAAAGAAGCAAACGCAGTTGTATAGCTGCTCGGAAAATGCGAATTCACACAGCCTTTTGTTACCATGAGGCGCTCATACAGCCTGGTGCGAACAACATTGCAAGAGTAAGGCACCTTTGGTACATACGCTGGCGGTAGACTCTCAAACTCTTCATCATTCGCTCTCTGCATGCTACTGCTATTTGCCGCTAATGCGCCATCCGTGCCACCTTCCTCTGGCAGCAACCAATGTACACCATGATGTACTGGAATGTACAGCTGCTCTACCTGGTTACCCTCCAGGTTTGAAAACACTCGTCTATCTCTTCTGATAATTTCCACAAGCTGTTCCGATCTCTTCTTGTTCAAAATTTCTCGACGCTCTGTCACGGAAAGAGGCAGAGAATCTATTTGTTCTATTTCCATCGCTAGTTTCTTCGCCGACGCAAGGCACAATCTTGGCACGAGATCATCTGCGTGCACAAAGCATTCCAATGCATCACTCCAATCTCTGTCCACAGAGTGAAGCGGGCCAAATACTGGACATGGCGCAATGGCATAGCATTTGACATCTTCAAAGCCGTTCATCAACAAGACTTTTGTCAGCAGGATTGCCACACCGCCCCCAAGACTGTGCCCCGTGACTACAATTGTGTATGACGGATATTTGGCCAGAGCAGCTCGCAGGGCTGGTAGAATAGAAGTGTACAAAGATTCGGCGGCTTGCTTCATGCCACAATGCGCGTACCCGCCAGCAAACGGCTCATTAGCACAAATGAGATCGGTAATGACATCACTAATTGAATTGGTACCACGTATCGCAACCACAATTGTCTTTTTATGTTCATCAAGCGCGACGAAATGGCGCGGGACATTGATCCCTTCACCGTCCAACATGGAGACCAGCATCTGCTCTGGGTTTAATCTGAGCATGTACGTTGCGATATCCACGCCGCGTGATCCGGACGCCATAACATTGTACTGCGGATCCATGATGCCCATCATCTTCAGCAGCAAGAAACCATACGTCGCCATAGCATAGTCACAGTAATATCTGCCATTGAGCAGCACATCAGTCGGACTACGCGGTCGAATCCTCGCATGCATCAAGTTCTCTCTGGAGACGGACTCATGCAAAAGACGCACAAGTGAAGTATCAAGAAACATAAACTTCATTGCATACGGCTTTTTGAGACCATGAGAAAAATTCTCCACAATCTTCCCGACAGCCTGTATGGCATCAAACCAGGCCATTCGCTCCTCTCTGGCGCGTGCGGCGCGTTCGTTCTCCTCTGCTGATCTGCGACGTGCATGTCGGACAGCAGCAGATACGAGTAGTTGACCAATTGCAACTGAGGCACAGCCGCTAAGGAGTGAGATTTCACGGGGTAGACCGGGGCGGCGGGTGAGACCGGCACCCATAAAGAATGTGATTGTTCCCACCGCCAGACGACCAGGTAATACGAGGATTGCCAGCCATGGTGGTTGCTGGCGACGATCTGGCTCCGGTTCTGGTTGCGTTGGAAGCAGTTGCGCTTCTAGGTCGGGAGATTCGTCGACGAGTGGCGTTGAAGGAATTGGCTGTGCCGATTGCGACGGGGACGAAACAAAGTTGATGGGAGCTGTACTTGATGCGCTAGTAGACGGTGTGGTCATTGGGAATGCGGATGACTCGGGACTATCTCGATGCAGAGATCAGGACTGGGAGCAAATTATTCGTGTGCTATATTGCTGTAAGTTTTCCATCTACGTGGCGAACTAATTTTGTTTTAAGGATTAATTGGAAATGCGGCGTATCAATTATATAATTGGGATGAGGTATAGCGTCATTTCCTTGAATTCACGTTTACCATACGTCAGTTAGCGAAACGATGATGTGATTGGCGCATGCAGAGTTTTGCTGCAATTCCACAAAAATCATCATACACGCTCAACAAGCGTCACCAAGACAGATGCCAGATTTCGCACCCAATCCGCATGCATCTCTCGCAACAGAAAACAGTCACTATGCCGCGCGCCAGCACAACGCATCAACTCGCACCTGGCCAGTGCATCTTGCGTCATCCGCATTAGCCGCCCTGCGACGAAAATGGTAGCGCCACCCGCCGCGCCGGTAGACTCGGCGCCCATCGGCACGCTATGGACCATGCGTCGCTCGCCATACTCGGCATGCGTGACGATAGTACTCAATCTGAGTGCGCGCAGTGCGCACCAAATGACGTATATTCCGCTGCTATCTGCGCTGCCGATGCGACTGCGACTCGGCTTTCGCGCCGGCAAAATCACCTGTCCCATCCTGCAAACGCACGCCAATCCGGGCACGTTTCTGTGCGACTCGTTTGAAATCTGCAAGTACATCGACAGTGTGCGCGAACCGTCCCGACCGTCGTTATTTCCCGCCGACAATTTGTCCGTCATCACCGAGTTTAACCAGCACGCCAACGCGCTCAGAGACTACATGCGTGCGCGTCTGATTTCGCTGCTTCAGCACGACCTTGACGCCGCCGCGGCGCTGTTTGCGCCGCGCGTGCTCAGAAATTGGTTCTTTACGCGCGCGTTTATTCGCGTCGCGCTGTTCCTGTTTGCGAGAAAGTACAGCAAGGAGTCTGCTAGCGCGTCGAGGAACGCGGCGAGGGACGGGCTCGTCGCGCTGCGATCCAGATTGGCGCAATATTCGGGCGATCATTTGAGGTACATTTGCAGTAATAGATTGACGTACGCCGATGTTGTCGTCACCGAAAGTATGTTTTTTGATCCGCAAAGACATGGCAGGTACGCCTATTTGTACGTCGACGAGCAGCTCGAGGAAGAGTTTCCAGATCTTATAGCTTGGGCACGCGCTATTCGAAGGACGCACTATCCCACCTTATTTTCCAAAAAGAAGGCCTAGTTTGTTGAGTTTGCGACACGGTTGTATATAAGGAACAAAGCTGCCAAATGTTGAGCGACGACGCATCAAGCAATGAACACGGGTTGGGACAAGCAGCAGTAAACGTGACTCGGACGCAAGCGTTTCCCCATTACAGTAGATAGCACAACAGATGACACACAAAACATTACTCTTAACAGTTGCGCTTTACAAACTAGAACACGAAACTGGTAGTAGGTAGACAAAGTCATCATCTCCGAAACGCAGATAAACTATACACATGACGATGACGCATGAATCGGAAGGCAAAACTAGAGGCAGCAAATGCCGCAGCCGCAACAGCAACAACAGAACAACAAGAAGAGAATGAACACAACGGCGGCAGCTACTGCAATTCCGATAATAGCGCCGGTAGAAAGACCGGTAGTATCGGAAATTTCCTCCACGGTGTTATCGAAGGTATTTCGGACCACGCCAAGGCCGTCACTCTCGGCGCGAAAGGCGGCTTGTTCGAAGCGCACGGGAGGGGCGGCGACGGGACGAGGGGCGGCACTTGTGCGTGCGGTGCACAACGCTAGGGCGAGAAGCAAGATCAGGATGGGGTGGAATCGGGCCATGTTGAAGGACGTGCGAGAAAGTTGAGATGACGGAGGAGGCGGGAGGGTGGATGCGTGGCTGCTTGGTTGTTGCGAAGAAATAATTGACGGGCATGAGAGCGCAATATTTATTGGTTTCTCGTCGCGTCTCACTGCATGAGGTGGTGTCGAGATGCATTGCTGGGATGTTGCAGCAAGGATGGTATCGTATTGGTAAAGATGAATGTTGGCGTCGTCAAAGGTACAGAAAAGGGGTCTTGAGTGTGATTCCCGCAACTCGCGGCCAGCAATGCGCATTGCCGGACGGAACGTTACAAACAAGATATATGACCAAGTGCTATGGATCATATCAGAGATGGCTGCGATTTCATTGAAGCTTTTTCTCCAACGCACACAGTCCAATTCCATTTTTTCTACACTTCCATTTCAATCAATCGGTTGGGCGGGGATTCATTCGTTGGGATTTACATGTACCCGAAGAAAGAAGACTTGGCTCAAATGCTGCGAGATGGGGTGCATATTGCAGGGCTTTTCAGGCAATGCAATCGGGCGATGCCATGATCCAACCCTCCGCTGATTGATAAGGTGTGACACCTTGTGCTCGCTGGAGCGGTGCTCCGTGTGAGTGCCCGAAATAGACAAGGCCAGCCGATGGATGGACAAAGTTGAAAGGTCATATATGATAGTGAAGCTCCTGCGTATTAAAATTAATTTAGTACGAATAATCTAAGGAAACCGTAGCGCATTGGCCCAGCAGTCACTGCTCACGTCCGCGACACTTGGCAGAATTATCGGCCTGTTTCCAGGGATGAATAGGATCTGATTGGCCGCTATGTCAGCCCTTGCGCGGGGCTGACGTACCGCCGAAAACTGCACGATGCTCAGTTTGGGACAGGTTGTCCTGAATTGAGCTGATGGGAAATATTTGAAAATGTTAGAATTTTGGGGATGGAAAAGGGGCCTATCATAATTTGGGATAAATCTAAATTTGAACCAATGACAAACGGAAGACAAGAGCCCATGACCAATAATACATGAGCTTGCACGCTCATGACATATTGATTCAAGTGTGCTGCACTCGCCATCAGCAGCCACACATAACACTTCTTATGCTCTAAACAAAGGCGCTTGCGAGACATTGACACACGCGCAACACACAACGGCAACATGGGCAGCGACGAGGAGCTTACTGGAGGCGCTCAGTCCGGTATGTTAATGGTCAACATCACACGTATGCATGGCATTGTAAAAACTAACCCCAATCTTGTGTGACAGACATTGCGCTGCCGAAAGCCACCGTCAACAAGTTTGCAAACGAAGTGGCATCATCTCTGCACGTGCGTCTCACCGCTGATACGCGCGAACTCATCGCCGAATGCTGCACAGAGTTTGTGCAACTGCTGTCGTCGGAAGCGAACGACATATGCGAAAAGGACAAGAAGAAGACCATAACGCCGGAGCACGTGTTGCGCGCACTGCGCCAACTCGGACTGGAGCGATTCCATCAGGAGGTCAAGGACGAGTATGAGCGGGCGAAGAGCGACGACAAACTTCGAGCCAGAGGCAGCGGTCGTAGGGATCGTAACAAGGCCAAGGCGCCGGTGGATGATGAAGAGTTGCTGCGACAGCAGGAGGAGCTGTTTGCACGAGCTAGATCTGATCCCATGGCGCGTCTCAACGATCAATCAGCCGAATGATTGTGTACACTGTACGCTGCTTGTAAATTATTTGCATTGCTTGATTGATTCGTTTACGCCACACCTATACATAATACACTCTACATATATTCATACTCACCCTTCATCCGATGCGACATGCGTCTCAGCCACCATCGAAATCTCTTCACCGCTCTAAACTTATCGCGTCGCTCGCACGATTGCGCCGCGCCCCGATCGTATCGCATGGCCTCTGGCGCGCTGTGTCGATGCGCGTTACGCGCGCCTACATTTGAGCCGTACTTGCGCCCGCACTCGTCCTGCAGCGTGGACATCTGGACGCCAAAGCCGCGATCGGACGAGTACATTCTCTCTGATCCGCGCGTGGCCCCGCGCCCTGCTCTCACACGCATCGAGCGCATGGAGCCGTACGACGGTCTGTCGAAAGCGCGCATGGAATGTCCGGGCGCCGGGCCGGGGTTGGCTGTTTGACCGGAGAAGAACATGCGCACCAGTTTGGAACTGAGGTCCTGTGTTTGCGCCTGTGCGGAAAACACATCTGCGGGATTGGCGCTTGCCGTCACCGTCGCTGTCGCTTTGGGCGCGGGCGACTGCGCGTGCATCTGCGCCGCGCGCGCTTTCTGCTTGGCAGCGTGCTGTTCGGCGAGCTTGCGCTCGGCGGTTTCGACGCCGCGCTGCGCGAGCCACATGTCCGACGCGATGTAGGTGGACGGCGAGTAGGAGACGGGCTCGGAGGCGAATGAATCGAGGTCGGATTCGCGACGGAGCGCTAGCGCGGTGAGTTTGGAGATCTGACGACGCGTCAATGCGGAGAAAGAGGTGGGTCGCTCGATGAGCGGGACGCCGGCGTCGGTGGACGCGGATGGCGCGTCGCGAGAGACGGATCGCGACAGGTTGCGGAGCGCGCGGATGCGCTGAGAGGAGGAGCGACGACGGTTGAGGAGGGATGATAGATTGGCGGAGGAGGACGATTGGACGACTGGGGTGGTGGAGGCGTCTGTGGAGAGCGAGGAACCGGGCTGTGAGGTTGTTGCGTACATGGTGAGACGTGAGGTCGAGCCGTCGACTGAGGAGAGCGTGTTGGATGATATGTGCTCGTCGAGACATGTGTGGAATGGGGACAGTGCAGAGGGCGTTCGGGCTGTCGTGGACGGCGGTGGGGTGAGCTTTTTGTAGGTGTGTTGACGAATGGTTGTGGAGGTCGAGGAGGAGGTCGGGAGCGATAGGGTGGAGGACATGGTGGGATGGGAATGAATGCGCGGGGTGGATGGCGCGTTGACGATGGGAGGGGGATCGAAGAAATAGGTGTATTGACGGAGACATTGGTGTGATCCGATGGTGGTTAGAGTGGCGCGTGCCGATTGCTGACAGAGTTGTGCGCTCAAGATGATGTCATGGCGGGGCGGGGCGGAGCGGTCAATGGAAACTCGTGTGCGGCAGCATTGGGCGACACGTGAAGGAGATATGCAGCCAGTGATTGGCCTCTGTTACGCGGCGTTGATTGGCGGCGCACACGTACGTCATCGGCGATGGACAAGTGGAACGGCGCAGCATGGCGGAACAGCCTGACACGGTGCGTATTGAATTGTTGAGATGAGTCGAGAATTATCACTTTGTGCTTTCCGCATAAACCAGTTTTGCATTGACACTCTTGCGAGCGAGTGCCTACGCTGCGCTGCACTGCACTGCACTGCACTGCGCTCTCCAATGCCGCTCACTAGCTAGTGCCAACGTCGCGCTGCCGCTTCCCTCGCTCGGCGATCCGCCGCAATACGTCTTCAAACAACGCTCCCGCGCCCGCTCCCACTGTCGCCATTCGATATTATCATGCGAGTGCAAACTTGATTGACAGCGCTCCGCAGTCTGTACCGGTGTCGTGTATGGTGCGTATTTTTCACCCGTCATGCGCGCCGTCACCGCCGCCCGTGCTCTTGCTACACGTCGCTCGCTGCTCGCGCCACTGATATTATAGATGCAGTGCGCGACATGACGTTGCACCAAATCCGCTTCCATGCGCAACGTGTTGTTCCTTTAAAACTACACCCTCTCGAATGCACTTTGGTTTGCCTCCAATTTCAAAATTGCAAATCTATCTTTACTATGTTACATATCTTCCGCAACACCCACTCTCTCCGCTACTGCGCCATCCATTTCAAATTCATAATCCCCACCCGACCCGTCTATGGTACACAAAGCGTCGACAAACACCACTCCGACTACTCTGCCCCGCGCTCTTCGATGCTCGTCGTATGAACAACCTTACCTTCAAAATCCACAATCCTCACATCCATCGTAGATTTCTTCGTAATCGACACTGTCATATACCCCTGCCGATCCAGAGCAAACACAGATTCGCCCGGATTGTGCAAGATCGGCGAAATTTTCGACCCACCACCAGAAATGAACATGTGCAACCCCTCGCTGTACATGTGCTCCAGCGTATGTTCATGCCCTGAAAAGTACGCCACAACCCCGTTGTCCTGCATCGTCCTCAACAGAATAGTGCGCAACTGTTTTTGATTCTGCGCTTGCTGCACATAATTATACGAAGAAGAAATGAACGGATGATGGCCGAAAACAATCTTCCACTTGGCCTTACTTTCCACCAACGCCTTCTTAAACGCCGCCACTTGATTATCGCGATAAAACATCGTCGTAGCATCACCGCGAAACATCTTCAACTGCTCCATCGTATAATACATCACCGTCGTGTCCAAAAACGCCATAAACACCTCACCCGACTCTGTCGTCTCGAAAAAATACCGCTCCGGCATATGCCACAACTCGTCATCCCTTCCAAGCACCGTCTGCGCCATCACGTTGCCGCGATGGTCATGGTTGCCGAGCACGACTATCCACGGGATCTTCTGCATCGCCTCGTACGGTCGGATGTACACGTCGCGCCACGAAGTGTCGACCTGCTTATCTGTGGAGCTTTCAATGCCTGTGCGGTAGAAATTGTCGCCGACACTCGCGATGAAATGCGGCGAGAAACTACGCGCCGCAATAGCCATTTCTGCCGCGACGTCACGCTGACAACACATGCCGTCGCGACCCCAGTCGCCAATCACGAAGAAAGACAGCACATCGTCCGACGCGCGCACAATGTGCGAATGATTAATACTGTGCGCCACGCACAGCTCGTTTCCCTGCACCACGCTGCCGATCCACATCCGTCGCTTGCCTAGCGGCGCGTCGCATCGCGCGTCCTGCATCTGCTTCCAATTTACCGCCGCTGCGTACCGTCGTGCCGCGCTGGTGCGCACCGCGTCGATGGCGATCACAATCACAAATATGATCAGCAGCGTGATTAGCGTGGCCAGCACCAACACCCGACGCGTTATGTGCATCGAGCTTCGTGCATGTTGTGTGGATAGTTGGTCGAATGCTTCTGCGGCTAATTCCGACATTTTGCCTTTGCTTTGTGATGGTGCCGCATCACCTGCCGAATTTGCAGCTTGTCGTAGTGTCGACTTGCAGCGTACCGTTTCAAAATTTGCGTTTATTGGTCGTTGCAACTGCGCTACTGTTACGTGGAAACAGAATCTTCCAATCACAGCGTCTCATCACATGTCTGCTCATTGTTTCATGACTTTGCAATTCCGCCGCAGCGCACAACACTCGTCTTTACTGTGGAAATATACAAGTTACTGTTGCTTGCCATTTGAGCGTCGTCTCAGTCCGCCACTGCTAATCGACGCCCCACCCTTCCGACCAGCAGAGGCTGCAACTCTGCTTTCCTTACTGTTCGCGCTAGTAACCTCCGATGAATCCGGTTCACCACTAATGTCCCGTTGCAACCCCGTAAGCCGATAAAGAATCTGTTCAACAAAGTAGAGTGGATTCACATGCTTGCCGTACAATGTCTCAAGAGCGGCATGTGCGGAAAGCAATGCGCTGATCACAAATCTAGCCTCATCTCTTCTCGCCCTGTACAGAATCGGTATAGTGGCCTCCTTGAACCAATTATCCGGATCGGTTGCTACATAGTACGCAGCGGCTGCTACATACGCGCTCTTAAAACCCCAGCCGGGCGAAGACAACTCTGAGGGAGTTTTCAACCCGAGACGCACCTTCTTCTCCAGCGTGACAAACAATGCGCCGCCAGACCCGGATAGACCGCCCAGTGCGATCGCGCCCGCCATGGCTCCCGGAAACTGCACAACAAAAGTGTCGATGAATGAAAAAATTGAACGCGCCTTCGCCGCCATGGCCCCGAAAGCTAGCAATGCAGTGAACGGCCGGAAGCTGACAATTCTTCGAATGAATGAACTGTGGTTGATCACATACCACGCAACTATGATGTACCCAATCATGTAGTTTGATGACACTGTGAACAGAGGCGCGGGCTGTCCGCACAGAACGTTTGCGAGCGTGGAGCCGCCGAATGCTGCGAACATTGTCAATACCAGCGACTGTGGACGGTGATGAGATGGTTAATGGCGTGCTGCGCTGTGCTGTGGTCGTGGGGTGTCGTTAGAGTGATGGACGTACCTTGAACCAGAATTGTTTGCCTCCTGTGAGTTTGTAAATGGAGAGCGCGGCGAATAACGAATGGAATGACAATAATGCTGGGACGATGGGCATATCGAGCAGAAAATATCTGATGTATCCATGCGCATTGGCTGCACTTGTGTTCATGGCCGCATCGTACACGAGATTGCCAATGTGCTGGTAGCTGGAGAGAACTCTATCCACATTGTAGGTATCCATTGTGAAGAGCGATGTGTTCTGAAAGTAGTGTCCTTCGCGGTCACGCCTGAGACTTGTAGGGTTTAAGTGTGTTGATCGCGAATCAATGTTGGAAAGGTATGTGAGACCGCGTCACGTTTGATGGATAGGTACGACAGCGTGAGAGCGACTACAGCTGCGCAACTGCTGACACATGAAATCCCGCAAACAATTTTACAGTATTATACCATCGTTATTTACGTGCCCCACACCGATTGAATAGCTCTTCGCCATCGGCGCTTATTCAGCTCGGAACACTTACATTGTTCCATGTCCTTCAACAATTGTAATGCTCGCTTAGATGTCCATCCCTCCGAACTCAATCCTTCAATGGCCAAATCTTGATGGATTGAATCCGTCTTGTCACCTACAAGTTCATCTACTTCACTCGAATCTATACAAACCTCATCGTCCCCCTCTGTATCCCCCAAAATGTCCATGTCAAGTTCAAAGACATCCATTTTGCTCGGCTTCAATTCCGGACTCACAAATGTAGCCATCATCCGATCAAGCATCCGTTCGTTCGGAACAATACCCAATGCTTTCATTTCCTCGTAGGCATCCCACGCCGCTGTGCTGTCGCCATTGCAGACATGACCGGCTATAATTGCTGAAAACGTGATGAGATCAGGTGACAGTCTCCCGCCTACTTTCTGCATCTCTTCAAACACACGCAACGCCAGGTCCAGATCACCGACCCTGACACAGGCGCCAATAAAGGCATTCATCGTGATTCGGTCCGGACTCACACCACTTTGTCTCATTCGTTTGAATATCCTCTTCGCGGACATCATATCTAGTTCCTTCCCATATCCGTTGATCAACGTTGTAAACGATATGGCTGATGGCATGATATCCTTAGCGAGCATCTCATCAAGAAGTGCTTCAGCCGATACCGTATCCCCACATCGAACATACCCGTCCATCATGGAGTTGTATGCGCGCACGAAATCCTCCATCTTTGCCTCTATGGTTACATAGGGAGTGTTAGAAGATGTCATATTCTTTCTATGCTTTTTCAATTGTGAGTCATTGTTCGATTCGTCTCCGAAAACTTGCACCATTTCGTCAAACACGCGTCGTGCCGCATCAATTGATAGCGCATCGCCTTGACGTGCAAGGCCGCGTATGGCAG
The DNA here is from genome assembly GCA_030407315.1 of Asparagopsis taxiformis. Lineage (NCBI taxonomy): Eukaryota > Rhodophyta > Florideophyceae > Bonnemaisoniales > Bonnemaisoniaceae > Asparagopsis > Asparagopsis taxiformis. The sequence goes on along the minus strand of JALQPE010000069.1, from coordinate 138,003 downwards.
CATTGTACGTGTCTGGCGGGAGTCGGACTTTGAACTGTTGGCGAATTGTCCGAAATATCGTCCAAGCTCGAACTACTTCACCGCGCTTGAGCAGCGCACTCAGAATTGATGTTAGTGCAATGCCGATTTCCATTTCCATTTCAGCATTGAGCCCAGCTTTTTGTACGCGATCCGATAGATTTTGCAACAGCTCGAGTGCATCATCAATCTTGTCTTCCATTGCTATTCCGGAAATCACCGATGTGAAACCAACACAGAGATCTTTGTAATTTCGAACCTTGTTTCTGCGGTCCTGGGAATTCTGCTCAACAGTTGCGATAGCCTCATTGAGAAAGCTTGCAGCTGTAGTCCATTCTTTGGACTTCACACTAGCATGTATAAGCGCATTGTAAGAATGTAAACATGGTTCCACACCGCGACGAATCATATCTTCTCTGATTGCTAGAGCCTCTTGTAGTTTTCCAGCAGAGGCAAGTGACCGCAAAATAGGATTATAGCTGCGCGAATTGGGAGACAAACCCCTTCTAAATATCTCCTGCAAAACCTGACTGGCCATAGCTTTCTCGCCGCAGCGCATGTAGGCGTCAATCGCGCTGTTAAATACAATGAGATCCGGTTCCAGATTGCGGCGATTGAGCCTTGAGAGTACGTTTGTAATACCATCTGTATGGCGGAGACGGCCATATGCCTTGATCAGTACACTTATACTGAAGATGGAGGGCATGATACCATTGTTTTCCATTTGGATTATGAGCTTGCATGCAAGCTCTGGTTTTCCATTATCAACAGCGGAATTTGCAACTCGTAGGATCATTTTCTCGTCCGGTACTCTACGGGCCTGTTGTCTCATTTCGAGACGGCGCCCCATGCCGTTATGAAGGATAATGGTGCGGTCCCACAGGCGATTTATGACCGCTTCGACCTCCTTGAAACGGCCTGCGCGACAGAGAGAATTGAAAAGAATGGAGGATGTGCTTCTGGCGGCAAATAGTCCCGATTTCTCCAGCGCGTTGAAGGTGCGAATTGCCAGTTCCCATTGTCGCTTTTGGTCGGCAGCTACAATGAGCTGATGAATAGCGTGGTAGTTGGCGACGGGCTGATTTGAGTGTGTCTGTTTATTGACAGCTGCTTCGAGATTTGATACAGCCGCGCGTATGTTACCAACTCGGATGTCTTTCTCTATTGCTGCAGTGAGGGAAACGGTCGGATTGTCTGTGGAAACTGCTTGCAGAACTGTGGAATGCTTTGTGGAAGATGATCGCGAAGTTTTGAGAGTTGGTGCCGAAAGTGGACAAACAAAATCGGATTGTGCACAGTTGATGTAGCGATTGCGGATCACAACTGAGGATGGGAAGGAAAACGCGGACATTGCGAGATTAAATAATTGAAATGCGAGTCATGTAGAGTGAAAGTTGAGCAGTAGCTGAGGTCGACGTCGAGATAAAGAATTGTGATGGGGAGGTCAAAACGAGTTGAACGTTGTTTACAAACTGCGCGCCCGGTAGTAAAGCGGGCGATATCACAAATTCAGTGCAAACTACTTGGCATCTGAAAAGTGGATACGCCGTGGTCGTACAACTGTCTGCAAAGTAGATAAACTCTACTAATCTGCGCATGGCAGTGCAGTGCGCAACAATTTGGCCTATGATAAAAATATGCATCTGACTAGAAACGCTCCTGTTCATGTAGGCCACCATGTCTCAAGAAGCGCTGCCCTATCGCGGCGAAGTAGCGCGCGCAATGGCGCTACTCCCCGTATCAAGCGCATCGACCCGTGCGCAATATGCGGCCCGTCTGACGCGCGTAGTATCCTCCGCAGGTCGTGCGGCAGTTCAACAACAGGTAGACGACACACTAGTTGCATGCGCAATTCCATCCATCGCAGTATACATCTCAAGAACCTTAGCTGAAGCGACCGAAGGTCGTCGATTACTTGATACACTCGCTCGTCGTTGCATGGCGATAGCACCGGCGCGTAACCCCCATCTTCGCAAGGCGTTTGTGTCTGCCCTTGAAACGGATAGAGCTCTTCAGCTTGAAATCGCCTGCGATCAACAGGGTCTGTCCCCGATTCGACGCTTTCTGCACAGCAACATCGCTGATAGACCGGCAACGGCGTCGCTGGCCGACGTACTCTCGCTCGTCGAGTCATTGGAGGCGCCACATGTAGACATAGAGGTATGCGAGCCCGTCAGTCGTGTAGAACGTTCCAATGGAGGCGAGTCGATCCGCAAGTCTCAATATAAAATGTCCGAGATTGACGCCTTGTTTTTCGAGGCCATCGAAACAGACAGTGAGCTCGCGCAACGCGTGTGGACAAGGGATGATCTGCACAGACAATCATTACAGACGGCAACAGACGCGTCCCGTTCCGTTGATGTCGGCCAGTCCGAATTGTACCACGAATCAATGCTGACAAGACTCGCAAGCGGTGGAGGACTCGCGACGCACATAGCAGATGCTGTCGCGAAAAGTGATGTCACCGCCGAATACGTCGCCAAACTCGCGAATGGTCTCGGCGCATTACGCGCACTCATCGACGCGCCACCAGACGAAGCGGTAGGCGACGCTGGACGACTAGCATTCTTCCACACAGAATGTGCGCGAGCGATAGCCAACGTCGCTGCCGGCTGCACGGACATCCAAAGCGTCGCATGGCAAGCGGCCGATCTCGGTCTCATCGCCATTCTATCGAAATGGACCTATTCGTCACGCGCGCACGGACATCTTCAAGCGGAAGCGCGACGCGCACTAGCCAATCTGCAGGAGGCGCTTGTGCTGCCTGTACTCGCACAGCACATCTTCGAAACGACGCGCACCACGGCGTCGGATAGTGTGGCACAGGCGCTGTCGCAACGGGTGCGCTATTCCAACGGGGTGCTACCGCTGCAGGCGGCGCAACTAGAAGACACGATTGCGCGGCGATTGCACAAACGTCGGGCGCTTGTCGACGTTGTATTCGTCCACGGTCTGGACGGGTCGCCGCTGCTGACGTGGCGCGTTCACTCGGCGCAAAACGGACATGCGCGATCGGCGGAGGTGCCGCGCCCGCAGCTGGGCAGCGAGACGGAAGTGTGGGCGCGTGATTGGCTAAGCGCCGATTTGGCGGATGCGAGAGTGCTGTCGGTTGGACATGATGCGGGCGTGCTGCGCGGTCTGCGACAGCGCGGCGTCGGGGCGTCCATGCGCGAGCGCGGTAGATGGCTGCGCGATGCGCTGGCAGAGGCGAGAGTGGGCGAGAATAGTGTTGTGTTTGTGGCGCATTCGTATGGTGGGTTATTGGTGAAGGAGGTTTTATTGCGCGACGATGACGTGTGGAATCGGACGGGTGGCGTTATCTTTTTCGCCACGCCGCATGCGGGTAGTTTTGCGGCGAGTGCGGGTGCTGGTGCTAGTTTGTTGTTTTCACAGGCGGTGCGCGAATTGAGACGAGAGGATGAGGAGCTGCGCGGATTGCATGAGGAGTTTTTGGCGGCTGTGAGAGTGCGGGAGGGCGAGATGCGCGGGCTGGAAGTGTTCAGCTTTGCAGAGGGTATAGGGCTGGTTGGACGTGGTGGTTTGAAGGTGGGAACACTGGTGCAAGTTGATAGCGCTACTTGTGGTGTTGGTGGACTGATGGTTATGGAGAGGGCGGATCATATTGGCGTTTGCAAAGTGGGTGAGAGAAGTGATGTAAGATATAAAACTGTTGTGGATGTGGTGCGTCGGGTTGGGATGCGCGCGTGTTGGGAAGAGTGAACATTGGAAGATACAGATACGTTTTATTGGTGCTACGACATGCGCCGTTTTGCCATACGTCATACGACCGCCAAGTGTCCCACGACATCGATTTCATTGGATCATACCAAACTTCTCAGTTGCTCACTTTCCATCACCCTCATCGATTCTTCAGCACGCACATCATATAACATATCTCCACACACCTTCAACCGCGTCCCCTCCCCGTCTTAGCTCGCCACAATGACTCAACATGCCGATCCTCCCCCGCCGACGTGCCACCGTCTCCTCACATTGTCCGAGCTCCCGGCCTGGATGCGCGACAACGACTATCTAAAAACCTCGTACAGACCGCATTTGCCTTCCATACGCGCCTGCTTCTACTCCGCATTTTTCGCCTTGACAAACGAGACCATAAACGTATGGTCGCACACCCTCGGTTTCTTCCTCTTCCTCCTCATCGCCCTTCGCATCCTCAACGGACCAACCACTGCCGTTTCCTCAAACATCTTCCACATCCCCTCCCCAGCTATCTGCAAGCTGCGCGCCGCTTCCGCCGCCTTTGTGCAGTCCAGCGCGGACGCCGCAAAGGCCTCCGCCGCCTTCATGCAGTCCCGCACCGACGCCGCCAAGGCGACCATCGACACCGCCTCCGCTGCCATGATCGAGGCCTCTACCGCTGCTAACGAGGCCAAGCACCATTTGCTGTCGATGGCCGCCACGTTGCGCACCTCCGCCCTCCCCAATTCGCTTGAGACCGCATGTGCCGCGATGATCGAGGCTTCCGCCGCCGGCTCCGCAGCCGCCAGTGACGCAAAGCAGCGTATTTTATCGATGGCCGCTACACTGCGCACCTCTGCCCTCCCCAATTCGCTTGAAACTGCATGTGCCGCAATGATCGAGGCTTCGGCGCTTGGCTCCGCTGCTGCTAATGACGCAAAACAGCGTATTTTATCGATGGCTGCCACGTTGCGTTCCTCTGCTCTTCCACATTCGCTGGACACAGCATGCTCCGCGATGATCGAGGCTTCTGCGGCTGGCTCCGCCGCTGCCAATGACGCAAAACAACGTATTTTGTCGATGGCTGCTACACTGCGCACATCCGGCTTACCAAACTCCTACTTCCCCATTCATGTCTCCAGACACGATCTAGAAAAGGCGCTTGCGCACGTTTTGGCTGAACATAAACTAGGTATGGCGCCGCTGCTGGCCGCAGCTTGCTTTTGTATGGCTGCCTCGGCGACCTACCACGCCTTCTGGGTGTACTCCCCGCGCGCCTTGCACACCCTCGGCAAGGTGGATTTTCTGGGCATCAGTTTGTTGTGCTGTGGTCATGGGCTATCGGGCATATTTTACGCCTTCTATTGTCGACCGATGGTCGCGACTTGGTACTATGTCGCTATGGCTATCGCTGAAACGCTTGTTATTTGCGCAATTTTCTCACCCGGTTTCTCATCCCCGAGTGCCAGACGGGCGCGAACGCTTGTGTTCAGTGCGTTGGGAGCATCGTCCATCTTCCCACTCGTGCACGCTGGCATTTTGCACGGGTGGGCGAATCATGAATTTCATGTAGTGCTGTCCTGGGCGCTCGCCGCGCTTTCCGTCTATGGAGTCGGCGCTCTGTTGTATGTATCTAGATATCCCGAGTGTTGTCGTGTTGGCAAGCATGATAGGTTTTTTGCATCGCATCAGTTGATGCACATTGCTGTTATGGTGGGTGTTGCGCTACATCTCAATGGCTGCTATAAGATGTTGGATTATCGATTGCAGCATGGTTGTTCCGTTAGCCCACTTTTGACATGAGTACTAAAGGAGGTGTTACGCGTTTTCTATCCCAACACCACAATGCAATTGCATGGTGCCGCGAGGAAACGCTCCAGCTTTCTTTAAGCGCACAACAGGCGTGATACAAGCTAAATTTCACTCCCTCCACGAATAGCCTTCATGCAACACAACAAGTAATTAATTTTGTTCGTTGACGGCTATCACAGGCTCCGGCATTCCGCTCTTATACGACCGAACTAGAGCTTCTGCAACTTGTGTGGCAATAAGCCCATCCATCGCAGAAGAATAACTGGAATTACTCTTGTAAAGCTTTTCAGCATCCTCATCCGATTGTAGCAACACCAATTTCGAAAATGCTTCCATCTCCTTCTCAAATGCCACCTCGAATCTCTCTGAAAAGTGCCACGCCACATCTGTACCCATGCGCTGATCTTTCACAGATGTAGCAGGCGTCATCTTCAACTCACCAATCTGGATAGTACCCTCTGTCCCGACCAACTCGGACGTAACATTATACCCATAATTCAACGCGCGACTCAGATGCATCGTTACAGAAGCTCCAGAGTGCATCTGCAGAACAACAATGGCCACATCGCCGTCGACTTTGATAAGTGTTGGATACGTCATAGCACCGCATAGAGCATATACACTTTTCACCTCACTGTTGGTAAGCCAGCGTGCCAAGTCAATGTCGTGCACGCCGAGATCGAGTAGGATAGCATTTTGCGCGCTGCCACGATGATACTTCTCAGGGTACTCGGGATCACCCGACGTGCATTTCAGCACGACTGGTACGCCAATCTGACCGTCATCAAGTGCCTTACGCGCTGCAATATAACCTGGGTCCCAGCGGCGCATAAAACCAGACATGAAGCGGACACCGGACCGAGTGACGGCGTCCAGCGCTTGCTGGATGGTTTGTACGTCGTAACCGAGCGGTTTTTCGCAGAATATATGCTTTGTAGCGTTGGCAGCCTTGGTGATAAACTCAGGATGGGTGGGTGGTGGTGTTGCAATAACGACTGCGGTTACGTCGGTGTCCTGGAAAACTGCATCGTAAGATGTAAAGGTTTTATCAGCACACACCGTTTCAGCTGCTCTCTCTGCGACTGGTGCCCTTGAAGATGCGACACCCAGGCGGATTGCGCGTATTTTACTGAGGTTGTGGGCGTGAATCATTCCCATTTCACCCAAGCCGAGCACAACAATGAGGGGCTTCATGTTCAGGTGGATGTATGGTGTTTTGAGCGGTGTGCAATGAATAGTTTTGTTAGGGACGGAGGTTAATCAACGGGGAAGGGTCCACATGTGATGCTCGACGTAGAAGGGAGGACTGGCATGATAGTTTTCATGATCTCCTACCCACCACAAATGTGGACAATGCAAAAATCGGATTGCAAATTTTGTGATCATCATAACAGCCCCGCAAATGTAGGCTACAGTGCGAACTCAATTAAACTGGACAGTTGGGCTGCCGTCTTTATTGTACTTTGGAAAAAATGTTTTGAACATCGCTAGACATGTAGAGAAAAAAGTGAGCGTGTACATCGACCTCCGCCCTGAAGAATCCATCTACAGGACAGACAGGATCAATTTAGGGCAAGAACTTGCCAGAGGTGAGCTGCTGGATGGGTGTCATGCCAGTGATCCATTCTTGGTGGATGAAGCCACCAATGGCAATCATGGCCAGACGGCCGTTCATAATCTCATTCACTTGATACTTCTTGTACGTTTCGGGGTTCTTTCCAAGACCGAGGGGATCGAAAGCAAACTCTCCAGGCTTGCGCGGCGAGTCCAGAGTGATCATTTGAATGAGGGCTGGCGTACCCACAATGATCTCGAAGAAACTGATCCAGAACAAAAGCTGGATCAACGGACCCTTGCTGACACCCCAGTCATGAACGGCAGACACCAGACTCGGGGCTCCAGAGTAGAACGGGAAGATGACCTGTTCGCTCACGAGTAGTCCAACAACAGCGAGCATGCAGACGCGACCGTGCTTAATCTCCGCCTCTTGGAGGAACTTGACGTTGAAGACGTTGGAGAATCCGAGCGGGTCAAAGCCAAAGTAGCCGGGCATGTCCTCGGTAAGATTCTCCGGCTTGGGGAGGAAGGGCACCGACGGGGAGGCCTCCATTGTCACCGACGAACGAACGGCAACGGGCGCGGCCGCGACCTGCGCACCACAGATGGAGGAGCGTGTGAGCAGCGGGGCGCGCAGCCCGAAGGACGAGGAGACGAATGCGGAGACCATTGTGATGGAGGTGGGGTGGGGTGAAACGAAGTGAAGGTGAGGAGAGGGAATGGGGATCGACGGCAGAAGCAAGGGGTGTTGGTACGATGAGGGCGTTTGTATAAGAATGTTAATGGTGCACGTGTGTGGTGCAGTGGCCTCACGCGTTCATTCTGCAGCGCCGCAGGGTATCTCCGCGTCATACGAGCAGATTCTGGGAGGTGCATTCAGTTATTTGCCCCTCCGAAGCTGTGGCTGGCACAATGGGTGGATATTTGCGCAACACAACCACTCACGGCTCAGCTGCCAGATCTTTTCCAAATCTTTTCATCAAGCGGTTTTGTCTTCTACTATCTTTGGATCAGATCAACAATCAATTGGAGAACGCATGCAGATATTTGCACAACCGACACTTCAATTCCCAGCGTTTCAAATGACGTCTTTTCAGAGTTTCGTTACAGTGTAAAACACATGTTAGTGTATTGTACTGGCGAAACGTGTCCGACAACGTGGCCGACGTGGATCGTCTCCCGAATCCATGTGCTCTCGCGTCAGACTAAAACCGTTGCAATCCATCGCAATCAACAATTGATCTATCTTTGAGAGTCTTCCTCGAGTTTACTCCTATTAAAGTCAACTGCCCCCAGCGGTATCTATTCTATGGTACAATTTTTCTATCTAAACGACGTTTGTCTGCTCGATCTTCCCGATCGCCCTCTACCCCCAGCCTGAAGTCTCGGTCTTGTTCTCCGGAACAAACTCGAAGAAGACTCTGCACCCCCATCATCCGTCCAAAACCCTCTACGCCCAGTCCCATTCTCATCATTCGCCACCCTTTCCGCGACCTCCCAATCCGCCTCCGCACACTCCACATCCGCATAGTCCACCCTACCATCAGACATCCCCACAACAAATCCATTATCCGCCTCCACAATTGATGAAACTCCAGCACGCACCACTCCATCATCCGCAAACACCATTCCTTCATACACACCATTCACCGAAAACGTATACAGCTCCCTGGCGCCACCACCCGCAACCACGCAACTCGACGTCAACATCACAGCCCGAATCCTACGTCCAGCATCCCCATACCATCGCATCGGCCATCCGAGCCCTCTGGCCTCCCAGCGTCCATGCGGATCCCACACCGCGACCCCAGCGCCACCGACCCCTGCCGCCAATCGTCCATTGGCCGATAGTGCCATGGCGCCGATCCCGCCCGCCTCGCTCCACGCGCGTCCACTGGGCAGCGACAGCACCGCCGCTGTGCTACACAGCGGCATGCGCGCATCAAGCACATGAACGCAACGCCCCGCCGCGACGTACACGACCGATTCGCCCACCACAGCGTGCTCCACTGCGCCGCCAGGACGCCCTGTAGACACGCACACAGCTCTTGAAACGTCCCATAGTTTCACACGTCCATCCGCGCCGCCGTGCGACAAGAGCCGGCTATTGCCCGCGTCCGCCAGCCAACGAACCGGCGCATCGTGTCCGCGTAATACCGCCAGCGACCGTCGCGAGTTTGTGTCGCGCAGACGAATCGTTTTGTCCGGCGAGCCGGATGCCAATATGTCCTTGACAAATGCTAGACTGGTCACTGGTGCTTTGTGTCCGCGCATGTGTCGGCCAAAGGTGCGTGATGATGGGTCGTATATGAGGACGGATCGTGAGGAGTAGCCGAGCGCGACTTGTCCCGTTGGGGAGGTCGCTAATGAGGTGATGGTGTCCAGTTTGAAGCGTGCATTGAGCTGCCAGCTATTGCGTACGCGTCGGAAGGCAGAGAAGGTGCCGCCGCTTGCGATATAGAGCATTTTGTTGTGGACTGCTGTGAGGGGAAGGAGTGTAGATTTGGAGTCTCGTATTGTGTCGTCGGGAAGGTTGAGATTGACGAATGGTACGGTTTTATGACAGTAGTAATCATCGACAATGTCGCTTAGTTGCACTGAAGCGTGCCAGTTAGATTGCTTTACCGACGGAGGGGGATTGGTGCATCGATGTGCGAAACGAGAGTGGTAGACGTCGAACCATAAACTGCGATTGGTTTTGTGCAATTGGCGTGAAAGAGCGGAGCATGAGAGCGCTAGCGAGGTTCGGTCTGCGCGCGGGAGGTAGGATGAGATTTTTGCAATAGTGTCTGATGGAAGCGTTTGCAATGCCATGGTGGGCAGATTGCAAAGTTGCAAATTGAGGGACGGAATGGAGATGATTGTGGTTGCTGGAGGAGATAGCAGCAGCGAGCAAGTCGAGAAGTGTGGACAAAAGAGGTTGCGTGCCCTACCTGTGCAGTTACAACTGTACCTGTCATGTTTGTATGTTCGCATCCAGCCGCCATTTTTTAAAAGCAAATCAAAATATGTGTCAGTGATTGATGCTTGAAATTTATTCAAATTCAGCACAGTTTCTCTTGTACCCGTTTTTGTACACTTTATAAACAGCTTTCCTTTCCCGCCATATCATCATCGCACGCATTCGTCATCCACTGACATCCCGCCTCTCGACTTCATCTTTCACTACTCCAACGCCATGCGTCACAAGAAGCGTCCGAGGCGCACGCCCTCTTTGCCGCAATCCCTTCCATCACGTGTCTCACCTGCTCAGTCCGTGCCCGCGCACGCGCCAAAATATACGATCGCTCCGTCTGCACAAATTTCGCCCCTCGCCATCAGCCCTCTCCCCATCGAGGCGTTACCAAAGCACCTACCGTGTTTCACACGCGCCGACAATCTCCCCCCGCCCCATCACCAAGCTGCCGTTTTGCTGCAAGTCCCCATTCCCTCTTCCGCTCTTCGCGATGTAGCTGTCTCCGCAACCGAAAATGCAACTTCCATGTCGCTATCCACTGCTTCTCGTCATGCATTTCAACGTGCACTCTCCAGCGATCCACACCCGCCCAATCACCAGCACGCATGGGCAGCCCATCCGCACTCCCGTGCAGTTTTTGCCAAGCACTGGGACTCATTGCATGTCATCCGTGGTAATCGCATCCAACGACAAAGCGTAGACGATTTTTTGCGTGACAATGATTTTGCAGCCAATAATCATCTGCTCTCCGTCGCAGTCGTCTCCCATTACGGCCATCAAATTGTGTGCATGTTCGACCTCGACATGCACGGCCACTCAGTACCGCTCGTTGTTGTAGCATTGCTACAGAAGAATGTACTCTCTTTGCACTATGAACACCATACGTCCATGATACAGTTTATTCTTCATGTTAATACAAAACATCCCCCAGATGAGTCGACGCTGTTTTTGCTGTCACGTTTCCTTCCCTGGGTTGTAAACTTTTGCACCTCCGATAACCTTGTGCAACGTCATGCATATAACAAAGAATGGACTTTAGAGCAGGTGCGAAGGCAACCCAAAGATGTGGATGCTTCGGAGTATCAGCCTTTTCTAGAAAAAGTACGACAGACAAGGGCCCTGAATGTTTCACTCAGGCCATATCAAGAGCGCGCTGTTGCCTGGATGCTCTCCAGGGAAGCTGGTGACGGCTCTCATCTGCTCCAAAACCAGATGTGGTCAAATACTGCTCAGCTTGCAGATATCTGTGCTGTAAAGGACTTACCTGGAGTTCAAGTGGTCTCAAAGTTAATGTTCAATCCAACATATGGCACAGTATACACGGGCGACGCAATTGAAGTCTACTCTGTCTTGGATAATGACATACCATCGTCACAAAGTGCACAGGAACTGCAAAATCATACATTTGGACGGGGCGGCCTGCTTTGTGATGAAATGGGTCTAGGAAAAACAGCAGAACTCATGCAGCTTGTTCTGTGTCACAAAATGAAGAATCCCGTAAAGACCACTGCAGTTGATACAAATCGGAACGTAACAAACACTTGCAAATTGTGTTCTTTGCCTGTGATTATGCAGCATCACACAGAAGTGTCTATTTGTATTGAATGCGAGCAAATGTTTCATAAGGAATGCGTTGGTTCTGAAGCAATGTACGAAAAGAAGTATGGTTATGTATGCTTGGAATGTTGCGAGAAATTGGGCCATTATACGAACGAAGAGACAGATTCAGCAGAGATGCCTATGTCTAAAGCCACCCTTGTGATTATTCCCACTACTCTTCTACTACAATGGAAAAATGAAATCAAGAAGCACGTACGCGAGGCGCTCTCAGTCCAAGTATTTTTGGGTCTTCGCAAAACAGGCTACGTGTCTCAGAAAGATTTGCTATCAGCGGATGTTGTTCTAACGACCTACGACGCTTTGCGTGCAGATGTTAATCATGTCAAAGCTCTGCGTCGACCGCGTTCAAACTTGCGTCACAAAAGACGATATCGCCCCACTCCTGTGCCTCTGTTGACGATGCGTTGGCACAGAGTAGCTTTAGACGAATCTCAAATGCTGGGGACGAGCGGACTGTCTCAAGCTGCAGAAATGGCATCCTACTTGCATGCAAACTATCGATGGTGTGTGACCGGTACTCCAATTTCACGCCACTTGCATGATATTGTCCCCATGCTTGAATTTCTGCGACTGAAAGGTGGATCCTGTACGGAGCTGAAATGGGAAGTGGTTCTGGCACCCAGCATTTTTGAGGCGGACGAAAGACGGTTGGTTGGTGTTTTGCGAAAGGTAATGTGGCGTTCATTGAAGGACGATGTAGAGGGAGAAGAATTGACGCTTCCTCCGCAGACCACAGATGTGGTGAGAACGAATTTTGGCCCGGTAGAAAAGTATCACTATTCATCGCTTCAAGATACTGTGCGCGGAGCAACACCAAACGATCGACCTTCAGGAACGAGCCGAACCCAATCTGTCTCAAATGATCTGCTAACAATGCTGCGACAAGCATGTTGTCATCCACAAATTGGTTCCTCTGGCCGTGCGCTATTACCTCCTGCAGTACGACATGTCCTGCGAAATCGCCAAAATAGTCGAAAGCGAGGACGAGTGGTTGAAGATGCAACGAAGAGAGCAGAGAGCCCTGTGGATATGAACACCGTACTCGATGCGTTGGTAATGAAGGCTAAGCTAGACTGTCTTGATTCAATGCGTACGGTTATCGCACAGAGTAACGGTCTCTCCGGAGTCCTTCTATTGCAACATTCTATATTATCCCCAAACTCTACAAATGTTGACTTTCTTGTCACAGCGATTGGGATTTATAGGGAGGCGCTCAGTCTTGCAGAGCAAAACAAAGAACTGGTTACCATGGATAGAACACAAAGAATGCATATATTGTACAATTTGCATGACGCCCTACAAGAAGTGGGAAAAGTTCGTAGACGATTGCTTCTTGGTAATTGTCGTGAAGCCTTATGCAAACTTTCTGACGTGGGAATGACTCTGCGGGATGGCGATTTGCTGAAAGAAGTTGATGATATAAAGAGAGAATACGTTTCCGAAGCGCAGAACGAGCTCATTGTGGCCACAGCAGACTACAAATTGATAAGTGAGAATCTCACCCCAGAACCTCTGATTGTAGAAGAAACCACCTCGGCAGCTCATTCAGAGGGAGATGTCGATGTTGGATCCACTTTTGAAAGAATAGAGGAGGCGGGCATCAATGACGAACATACTCGCACGACAAACGCAGGGGGTGATGTGGATGATGAAAATCGTCCCAAAGCTCATGCAGATGGCAACGTCGATATAACTGGGGCAAATATGGAAGCTGGTGAAACCGAAGGGAGAGAAGGGGAAGGAAATGATGGTGCAGATAAGTCCTTAGAAGCTATTTTATCGGAGCAGAACACGTCGAAAGGAACATGGTGGGAAGTGGCTCTTGCAATGGTACAGGACAGAGATGCATTCTTGGACAGGGTCGTCCGGAAGCTGATCGATGCCATTCCAGGCAGTGAACTGGGAATTCGCACTTTAGCAAATCGGCTGCATTCATTCAACTCGATCAATGTCGTGATACATTCTGAACTCAAGGCGCTACAAAAGGCGCGAACGCGTCTTTCAAACACACTCTTTCGTCTTCCTGGATCTGTTTCACCTTCTGCGGCGGACGTGGCGGAATCTGGTCTTTGTTCAAAGTGTCGCGAAAATGGTACTGGGCAAACATGCAAACATTGTCGTTCTGAATACTTGTTCACTGAAGTGGAAAGGCGAATGTATTCATTGAGGGAGAATGAAAATCATGAGATAATGGAGCTAGATGAGAGCGGCGAGATCGATGAAAGCGAGGAACGGGAAGATGAACGGGGTCCGCAACAAAACGCAGGCCTGCAGTTTCAAGGAGAAGTTGAAACGATTTTGCTGCAGCTGGCTTCGATTGTTCGCAAGTTTGGAAGTCCAGATGTCCAAAATGGTATGAACGAATGGCTCGCCGACTTCAACCAATTGAAGAAGGAGCACGGCTGCGCCAAGAAGGTGTTTGAAGCCCAGCGTACACTATTGGCTAGAATGGACGAAGTGAACATGTCTTTGAAGAGAAGCACTCTCCTGGACGAGGACGAAGATACGTCGCGCCTGACAGAATATGACCTACTACATCATTTCATCCCGTCAACCCTACCTGCGCGCAATGTCGAATTCTCCAACGGCAAAGCGATAGCAGAAGCGGATTTTGGAGTCAAACGAGGAAGTCTGGTTTACCTGCGGTCACTACAGAAAGCGGCAAAGGGATCTGAAGACGAATCGGCCAAAGTGGCGGTGAGTGCTGAGATAAGGCATTGTGCTGTTTGTCTGGCCGAGTTTAATATGGAACAGATGCGAATTGCGTTGTTTGTGTGCGGTCATGCATTTTGTTGCGACTGCACATTAATGATGATTAAGAAACAGGAGTTGCGAACGAGAGTACAGAGCATTGCTTGTCCGACGTGTCGTGTACGTTGCCCTGTAGATGAAATTAGTTTTACTGTTCTTGGTGGACGTGGAAAAACGAAAGGTGGTGGTAGTGGGCTGCCGCAGTCGCCCGGTTCAAAAGAAGAGGAAGACGTAGACGCTTTAATCTCGCCAAGTCGAAAACGACAAAAGGCGGAAGCGACTAGCGGTGAACGAAGGTCAATTTTCTATGACAGCACAGCTGCGGTGCGCGGGCTTGTTGGAGCTAAAGCAAGTGCTATAATCCGATTATTGCGCGGCATATGGCAAGTGGACGCTACGCGAAAAGTTCTGGTATTCTCCGAGTGGCAGAGCGTGTTGCAAATGATCTCGACAGCATTCGAAATGAACGGTATTACGCATTTGAACGGTGCGCTTGAGAAAGGTTCTATGGTGTTTGCGAAGATGGTGGACAAGTTCAAATCAAGCATAGATTTCAACGTTCTGTTACTACCGCTGCGTCGTGCGGGTGCTGGACTGAACCTTACTGAGGCACGTCACGTGGTGTTGGTGGAGCCGAGCATGAATATATCGTTGGAAGCGCAGGCTGTCGGTCGTGTTCATCGAATTGGGCAGGTACACCCTACTTACGTGCATCGTGTTATAGTCAGCAATACTATCGAGGATAAGATTTTGAAGCTGGCTGCTTCACGGCGACATTCTGCACAAGGCGAACAAACGATAAGCCTGCAGGACGTTTTGCAAATTGGTAGTACTGACGCGTCAAATCAATTGCAACGTGATGAGAGAGACGTCGAAATGGCTTGACCACCCAACATTGTTGTGGTACAATAAATCTTGTCAAGCGCAGAAGGCTATTAATCTGTTTGCACACAACGCCGCATCTAAAATGACGTGATGCCAATTCCACAATCGCTACTGTACAAACAGCGCAAACAACTGACCCAACAGCATCAGCCGCGTCAAGTCTACAAAGCTGCGCTATTCCACGTGTGTCCTCACTCACGCCAGACCGACCACCCGAATCCCAATGGCGCTAATTCAACTTTCGCGTCGACTCCCCAATCTCGTCCACCGGCGCCTTCCAAACCTCTCAGTAAATTTCAGCTCTGAACCGCCCTCAACACCATCGCCAGATCCGACAGCAAGCCCTGAGACTGAGACGCCCAACCAGGAGCAGCCAGACGAGCTGACAATTCTCTGCGACGCCGTTCTGAAGCAAGTGCCAGAGCATGGTTGGACGGACAAGGCGATCGCAGCAGCCCTTCGTGATGTAGATTGGTCGCCAGCCGCTAAAGGCATGCTTGCACGCGGGCCCGTCCAGGTTGCCGAGCTGTTTGTCCGCAGGTGCAATGTGCAGCTTGCGGAAAGACTCGCCATTCCACAGAAAGACGATCCGTCTAGTCCGAGTGAGCGTGCTGCTTTCGCAATTCGGACCAGGCTTTCAATGAATGAGCCGTTCCATGCTTCGTGGGCTCAGGCGCTCGCATTGCAGACTCTACCACAAAACGCGCCACGTGCGGTTAGGTCCTCTGCGTTGATGGTGGATGAAATTGCGCATTTTGCTGGATACCGCTCCCCGGATGTAAGTTGAAGTTGTATCACTTGATTTGGAACGCGTCCGTGTGTTTGCACGCTTGGCTGACGTTGTTTGGTGCTTTTTGAATGATAAAGTTTGCTTGGTATATGGATCGAGCTGCTCTGGGTGTGATGTACCATTCTACAGAGTTATTTTGGTTGACTGACAAGTCGGAAGGTCGTGCTGATACTTGGCGATTTCTGGAGAACAACATTCGACGCTCGGGTGAGCTTCGCTCTGGTTTCGGTTCGGCGTTTGCAAAGGTCATGGGGGTATCCGATGCGGTAACAGGTACCATTTCGACGATTGTTCAGACTACTCGAAGGACATATTGAATGTGGTATTAGGGTGTGATTACATCTTTATCTACAATACAGCAGCCCGAATTTTGCAATATGTACAAGCTTTAGCTTCTGTTTCTGAAGCTATAGCGATTTCCTCCATACCTCGACTTGGTAGGTGTCTTCGGCTCGGGCCTTTTTCTTGTGCTTCCCTTATCTTCCTGAGCTGTATCATCGGGTGTTTGCGTTGCCGATGTGATGGGGCGTTTTTGGGCTTCATAGTTGCCCGAATTATTCGCTAATCCCTTGTCGGAATCGGGATTGCTTGTTAGAACAGCATTCTTCTTTGCAGATTTAGAACCCGGCGGGCGTCCTCGACCTCGCTTCGTCCTTTTTCGAGTTTTCACTACCTGTTCAGGGCTTTCTTCTCCCAGTTGAATTTTCTTCTTGATTCGTGTTGATCTTCTTGTTGGCGTTACGCGATCACGTTGTACGTCTGGCACGTTGCTGACAATGTCTGAACCATTTTCCTCTCCAGAAGACATCAACTCTTGACTCTCAACACGGAAGTCTACATCGCTTCCAGATGCACTGGCCTCGCTTGGGGAGGCCTTATTATTGCGCTCCTGCTGGTGGCTGTCATCTCGCTTTCTTAAATGCTCAGGATTGTCGTCCTGCGACGGTTGTTTCGGAGCCCCACGAATTTCAAGGTAGTCACTAGAGGCATCACTTTGTTGCGCTGCTAACACCACATAGGAGGAGGTTGTCTCCTTTCGTGGAGGATCAAGAACTCCTTCGTCAAGTACATATTCTTCCACAGTTCCACCATGGTCCATGGCAGCATCTACTTTCGAATCTCCATCGCGTAACCCTTTTTGCGTGGCTGGTATACTCTTTTCAGCAGTGTCACGTTTCGCAAGTTTTTTCACGTTTTCCGGACAGTCTCCAGAGTCGGGTACTATCTTAGCAGTATCATTTTCTGGGTGTTGGGCTGCATTCTGAGTTGCGTCTCCACCAGCTATTTCTACCAAGTCATGGGCACTACGAGCAGTAATCAGCCCCTTCTGGGTGGCTTGATTACCATTATCTGGCTCATCCTCTTGTCTTCTACGTTTGCCAAGGATAGCATTTGCCAGTGATTGATTCTCTTTCTGATCTTCATCAGGTTGGGCGAGGGACGCTTGACTTTTGTTCAACAAATCAGGTTCACCATTGGCTTTGGACGCCTTATCCTGTGCCAACTCATCGCTACTGGAAAATTCGTCTTCCGATATGTTGATACTCCTTTTTCTCCTCCGTCGGGGTGCATCATTGTTTTTCCCATTGGAGGCTGTCGAACGGTCGGGTTTCTCCATTTGTCGTAAGATAAGCGTCTTTGGCTGAGGTTGCGTACCGCCAGATGGAGCGAAACTTGGTGGCTTTTCGTTGATTCGAACTTTCTTCGCTGGTTGAAATGTGATTTCGTTTGTCTTTTCAGGTTGCGAATCTACTTGCATCAGGTCCGGTCCGCGTTCCTTTTCTACTTTGTCACGAGCATCTTGAGCTTTGTCCGCAGTCTGGCTTTTTTCAATGCTGCAATGATCATTTGGGACAATCGGCGCGTTGGGTTCAACGTTTTGGCCCATACTACCTTTAAGGGTTAGACGCAATCTGGGTTGCTGCATTGGTTGACCGGGACAAGTCGATATGGCCGCTTCGATACGCTCCTCGACAATGCCCAATATGAACCGTTGCAGCGTCTCTTCGTTGTCAACCTTTTTGAGATGTGGCTCGTAAAAATGTACAGCGAGGGAGTTTACAACGGACCTGTTTGCTGTACTTGCAGGGGGGTCTAGCGCATTGGGTGGTAAGATTGTGTTTTGGTTGACTCCTGTGGTTGTTCCAGAAACACGGTGCTTGGTCGTTAACGCTGTCCCGTGACACATACCTCTAGCTAATTGCTCCAGACCCGATGCTGGTGGTTGCATTGCAGCGTTCGCAGCCTTTGAAACACTTCGCGTCTGGACACGCTCGACTCTAACTGTGGACATTTTCACATTTGTTGGCGCTGCAGTCAAAGCTGCTGTGCCAGCAATAGCCGTATCCGGTATATTTTGCATGTTCACGGTTGCACGAGACAGTGTTGTCTGCACTCGATAAGCACCTCGCTTCGCAACCTCCCTCCGCGTCCGGCATCTCTCATCATCCTGCCCGAGCGTCTTCCGTTGTTCAACCTGCGCGACATTTATAGCATCTGCGTCCTTACGAACAGCACGCAGTTTGAGAATGACCCCCTGTTTCCTATCGGCACGGCCAAGTTCCTGCTCACTGGCATAGAGCATAGAATCACGTAAGCGCAAAAATTCGACCGGTGGAATGTGCAGAGCTGAACACAATTTCTTCTCCGACAGAGTAAGCATATGCACGTCTTGTAAATGCTGGATGGGCATTGCTTCTACCTGTGGGTAGACGCTTTTCTGAACACGTTTTGCTTCGCGGGCGCGTCGCAGCTCTGTAGATGTCGGAGCAGTTTTCTCCGGAAGTGTAGGGTGCTGCGCATCAGGTTGTGGTTGGCGTGGCTTAGGTTTGGGTGCAAGACGTGTAGCGCGCATGCGTCGTTCAAATTCGTAAAAGTCAACTTCTGGTTTTGTTCGTGCACCCGCTGCTCTGGCCATGGTATGTCGATGGAGGTCGCGAGAGAGACGATACTTGGCGAGCACAGAGCTGGTGAAAGCTGTATACTGCTCGGGAGAAAGGAGATGGGCGAAAATGCGCAAGCGAGCTGAGAGTTCCTTTTCATCGCGAGTGGTGCGTCTATCTGAAGTTTTGTGCGCATCAAAGTCGAGCAGACGGTTTTCGAAAAGGAACTGCTTGACAGCTTCGCGGGTTTTCAATCGCTGATTGTAGAGTTCGAGGAGGCGTATTTTCAAGTCGGTTTCCTCGGAGGTGTCTTCGAGAGAAATTGAAAGATCGGAGATGAGGAGCTCTGCTTCGTCGTCCCATTCGGTGTCAAAGTCGCCTCGCAACGGCATGTAGCCTTCTAGGGCGCCGGGGGTTGTCGATGCGGGGGGACGAACGGTGCGGTCGGGAGCGTCTGGGGGTGGGGGCGATGGAGAGGGTGGTCTTTGGGCGGGTGGTTGCAGAGCGGATTCGTCAGGGAAGGGGGCAGTTTTGGATTCGAGGTAGACTTGTGCATAGTGCAATTCACATTTGCGAACGGACTTTGTTCGGACATAGTCTGCAACTGCACGCCAGTGACAAGGGCCGTAGGAGGAGAGAGCGTGGAGGAGTCGGAACTCTTCATTGGCGGTCCAATCGGCGGCGTATACTGCGGTTTGAACGCGCTCCGAGACGCGATAGGGATGGTTGGATGCGTGGGGGAGGGTTGCGGCGCCGACAGAAAAGCAGTCTACGCAATAGGGAGCATTGAGACATTGGGGGCTGGCGCAGATGATGTGGGCTGGTTGTGACGAGAGGTCGTACTGACAATATGTGCAAAAGGGGCCAGGGGAGGGCGTTGTCGGGGTTGTGGAGATGGATGCTCGACGGGAAAAGCGCATAGTTGGGAGATTTGTAGACGGGAGGAATGGGAGGATGTGGTCGTGGAGCATAGAAGGATTTAGCGAGCGGATGGGCGGGAGCGGAGGCGGCTGTTTGCTATGAGCAACGGAACGGTTGAGATATGATTGGACGGAAATGAAATGCAGATGGATTTTTTTTGTTTTGAAATTTGTTGTATATAAACGGGCAAGTTGACTGATGGGAAGTGTGCGCACGCGATCGACTCGCATGGCTACACACGGGGCAAGCAAGCGCGCGTTGCTGTTTGGGGAGGGAGCGCAGCGGCGGGTCAACGTGCAGGGAGGCGGGGAACGGGGACGAGAAAGCGGACATGAGGGAATTGTTGCGGCGCACGAACGAGAAATGGTAGAGTGTGCGAATGAGAACAGTGTCGATAGATTGCGCGGACGAGTTGGCGAAATGCGAGAGGTAAGCGATTGCGTATGGTGCGGTGGTGTGCATTTGCGATGAATGATACTGACATGGACGCGTGCAAGATATGTCTAGTTGGTGATCAACATAGGAACGGAAGTGAATGAACAGAATGTATTGCTGGACGGGATAGGCAATACCATGGGCTCGGCGGATGATGCGCTGTCCAGAACGATGGGTGAATTGAGGCGGCTGGCGGCTTCGCGCAGCGGCGGACATATGTGTATGTTGTTTTTGTTTGCGTTTGTATTTTTCGTTCTGGTGTACCTGTTGCTGCGTGATTAAAATCTTGGGATAAAGTTGCACTCACCAAACGTCAACAAGTGTCCAATCAGCCGCCTCCAAAACATGATCAAACAGCCTCCAACATCATCGATTTCCACCGCTTGAGCGCAGAATCACGTCCGATGTGATGCTGCATCCACTTGGCACATCTCTATTGGTGGCGCAGAAAAATATCTGCACGCTTCGCTGCACCGCCTCAGCGTAAAACGTCACAAGCCAATCACAACCACCCATTTCAGCCATTTCACCAACAGGCGTCTCCTGCTGGTGGCGCTTGCGCTTATCCATCGTCGACATTTCCTCCACTCGCGTCACCGCTGCGCCACAGCCGTGCGCTGTTTGGTCAAGCGCCCAGATTCGTTGCCCATTTCTCGCCTCCATACCAAACACAATAATCTCCACCCGGTGCACACGCGCCGTCATAAACGCCCCATTTATCCGTCTGTCTACGCACACCGTCCCAATCGCTTCCTCTCCCCCGTTTGCTCGCCAGTCCTCACCCTTACCTTCCGCCGCACCCCACCCGCCCGGGCGTCGCCCTTCCCCAAGATGGACAAGGACCCGCGGAAACGATCGCTCAAGGTCGTCCGCGTCCTGTGCGACGGCTGCGAGCGCGCAAGCGCAAGCGTCTACTGTCCAGATTGTGCCGAATGCGCTTGCTCCACGTGCGCAGAGCAGTTGCACGTGCGCGGCCGTGCCTCCAAGTCGCATCCGCCACGTACATGTCGCGGACGCAGGTTGAACGACCTCCATCGCAGTGTCGGCGTGCTCGCATTGTGCGTCGCTTGTCGCGCTCGTCCCGCCGTTCGCTATGCAAACGGCGAGGTGTACGCCCTCTGTGGTGAATGTCATATCGGCTTTGCAGTCACCGACTCCAAAGTCAAGCCCGCTGGTGACATTGTGAAGAGAGCCATCGTAGAGGAAATTGGAAGGAAGAGGAAGGGTAGGTCGAGGCGCAGCGATGATTCTAGTAAACATCGTTCATCTACTGACAAACGCGACGAAAGCGACAGTACCGCCGATGATGGTACAGATGCTGGCTTCAGTGTTTCTAGCTCAGCAGAGTGAAATCATCTTGTCCCTCTCTAGTCCCCGCTTACTTTCATGAGCCCTCAATTGCATCTGTAAAGCTACCAATATATCAGATACGTTGAGATATCGTGCAAGTCTCAGTGACATGTCGAAATCAAAATTGGTCTGTATAAAATAACAAACTAAAAACTTGAAAAATAAATCATACATTTTCAACCCGCCCGCCGACCGTACCGCCTCCCGCCCGCCCACGCTCCACTGCACATCGACGACAACCGCCGCTCCGCGCGTCTCCCCAACGCTCTCCACACACTTCACCGCCCTCCCCATCATGTCCGACTCGCGTGGCCTGGCTGTGCAGGACCTTGCCACACTAGATGTCGCCTCCCTCAACCCGCTTTCCCCTCAGGTGATCTCCCGCCAAGCAACCATCAACATCGGCACCATCGGTCATGTGGCCCACGGCAAGTCCACAGTCGTCAAAGCTATATCCGGCGTTCAGACCGTTCGCTTCAAGACTGAACACGAGCGTAACATCACCATCAAACTCGGTTACGCCAACGCAAAGCTCTACAAATGTTCCGACAATACATGTCCTCGTCCGTCCTGCTACCGTGCCTACGGTTCTTCCAAGGAAGACGCCCCCGAATGCGAAGTCCCCGGCTGTACCGGTCTCATGGATCTCAAGCGTCACGTCTCTTTCGTTGATTGCCCAGGCCACGATATTCTCATGGCTACCATGCTCAACGGCGCCGCAGTCATGGATGCTGCCCTGCTCCTCATTGCTGGTAACGAACCATGTCCCCAACCACAGACCAGTGAACATCTTGCTGCCGTGGAGATCATGAAGCTGCGAAACATTATCATCCTTCAAAACAAGATCGATCTTGTTAAGGAGACAGCCGCAGAGGCGCAGTACCAGCAGATCCGCGAGTTTACTACTGGAACTGTCGCCGAAGATTCCCCTATCATCCCTATTTCCGCACAGCTCAAATATAATATCGACGTTGTGGTGGAATACCTTATCAAAAAGGTGCCCGTCCCCAAACGTGATTTCCTCAGTACGCCGCGTATGATCGTTATCCGCTCCTTCGATGTCAACAAGCCTGGCGAGGAAGTTGAAGATCTCAAGGGTGGTGTCGCAGGTGGTTCGATTATGCAGGGCGTACTCAGTGTAGGAGACGCCATTGAAGTTAGACCTGGTATCAGTTACCGCGATGCCAACGGCAAGATGGCATGCAGTCCCATTGTTAGTGTCATTCGCTCCATGCATGCAGAGCAAAACGATTTGCAATATGCAGTGCCTGGTGGTCTTATCGGTGTGGGAACAAAAATCGATCCAACGCTCACGCGTGCCGATCGACTTGTGGGACACGTTTTGGGTAACAAGGGTCAGCTGCCAGATGTGTACTGCGAACTGGAGGTCAACTTTTTCCTTCTTCGTCGCCTGCTTGGGATGAAGACAGAAGGCGATAGTAAACAGGCAAAGGTTTCACGGCTTGATAAGGGTGAAATGCTCATGATGAATATTGGTAGTACAAGCACCGGGGGTCGTGTGCTTGCAGTGAAGCGTGATTTGGCAAAATTCTCACTGTCGAATCCGGTGTGCACGTCGGTCGGAGAGAAGATAGCTTTGTCGCGTAGAATTGATAAGCATTGGCGTCTTATCGGCTGGGGTCAGATTAGGGCAGGTGGTACAATTAACCTCAGCACATCACAGTGAGCTAGAGAGCACGACACATGTATCTTTCGAGATTAAACCTCAGCCAGTTTGTACAGTTATATCATTCGTCAACTAATTGATCGTTGAATACTTATCTCCCGCCATACTATCACGAGCCTGTAGTCTTTTTCGCTTCTTTCTCACTTCATCAACTAGCTCACTGATCTCATATCGCTCACCGTTTGCAGAAAGTGTCTTGTCAATTCGCAGAAGAGCCGACGCTAAACCCGCGTCAGTAATCCTCTCCAAACCCCGTTCACCAGCACTATTGGCAAGCTCAGCGACAAAGCCGGCCGTGAACGCATCACCAGCTCCGCTTGCATTTACCGTAATGTTCGGCGCGACTGCAAACGCTTGACGATACAAGCAAACATCTCTCTCTAAAGCGCGCGAAAGATTCAATCGTTTCTCCCATGCTTCGTCACGTTCAGCGGCATCTGTCACAACAACAACACCATCCTTCCCACATGTGATAAAAACCATTGCAGCTCTACGCTTCGTAAACCATTCACCTAGCTCACGTATCTGCGAGACACACAATGTATGACTCGTCTGCGAAGACGAATAGCCAGTGACCGTACACGCTTCCTCCAGATTGGCATGTACAGCCGCAGTTAGTGGCAATGCCGCACTCAGAACTTGTTTCTGCTCTTCGGAGCAATGTACTCCATTCAGGTCTAGAGTAAGGATGACACGCGGTGCAGCCTTTCGTACCCGTTCAAACATATGGCGAAGCTGCGCACCCTGGACACAGGGCATAAGATGGGGGTACCCAAAATGAAAGACGCGCAGTGCATCACTGAAGCATAGGTCGCTTCGAGATAATAAAGCATCCACAGTGGCGGTGTTATTTGCAGCCAGCGTCACGAAGCACCCACGAGTACCATCTCGAAAGAGAGGAAGAACTGCTAGGGAAGTACATACAGACTCGTCTACGACAAGATGTGAGGAATCTACACCATCTGATTGGAGCAATTCGGCTAACATCTTTCCGTGTGGATCACGGCCTATCATGCCAATCGCAGCGACAGGTACCGAAAGTGCGGCCAGTGCGCGTGATGTCTGAGGAGCTGAACCGCCGGCTGTGAAGGTGGCATTGTCGAACGTTGTTATAGCCTCCGCGGTTGTTGGATATCCGCAGGAGTGGAGTTCCATATCTATGCAACTGAGTCCGCAACATATTACGCTAGGCTTCATGGTGTTCGGCGATGCGAATCACTGACGGAATGGTGTTACGAAGTAGGTAACAGTGTTTAAACGTTGATGGAAGCCAATTGGATATTAGAGCGCGCTATATATGAACTAGTCAGTACAAGATTGGATACGAGAAGATAATCTCTTGCACCACAACGTGAGCTCCTACATCAACAAGAATGGAAATACCGAATAAACCGCAAATTTTACAACGTAACCATCGCAAGGTACCACTGCACCTCACGAGCCGCTGATTTATACCGCTGGTGTTTCAGTGTCAAGAACGATGGTCGTGGCCTTCCAAATTTATCGTCGCCCTCGCACCGCTTTCATTTCCAGCTTTGTAGCGTCGCGCCATTTCCTGCGTTCGACTTCAACACCAGTACTTCCTGTTCGTCACTCACGTCCCGCGCCATTGCGCAAGCTCTCCGCGACATTACGCAATGAGTCGTCGGATCCGGATCCCCATCTCGTTCCTTCCCGCAAATCTTCTCTGCGAGAATTGTCGCGTCTCGTCAATCCTCTGCAATGGCCGCACCGTGTTCGCGTCGTGATCCTCTGTTTCTTGTCGTTTGTCATTTGCAATTGTGATCGCATTAATATCTCCGTCGCCATTTTGCCCATGGCCAAATACTATGGATGGTCGCAGACCACTGTGGGAATTGTGCAGTCGGCGTTTTTTTGGGGCTATGTTCTCACCCAAATCCCTGGCGGGTATCTCGCAGATAAGTTTGGCGGGAAGCAAGTGCTTGCGTGCGGCGTCGTGATGTGGTCCATTATGACCATGCTCACTCCCATAGCGGCGTCGACGAGTCTCGGTGTTCTACTCGCGGCAAGAGCGTTGCTGGGTGTGGGAGAAGGTGTTGCAATGCCAGCCATGAATAACATAATATCTAAATGGGTACCCGAATCAGAACGATCCCGTTCTCTTTCTCTTACCTATAGCGGAATGTACCTCGGTTCTGTGATAGGGTTGTTGATGTGTCCGACACTCATTGTGCAGTTTGGATGGCAAAGTGTCTTTTACTTCTTCGGAGCTCTCGGGATTTTCTGGTGGGCAGCATGGCAATTCCTCACAGAGTCAACGCCAGAGCAGTCGGCCACAATCTCTGAGAAGGAGAAAGAGTACATTTACGCCAATCGCTCAATCAGCACTAAGAAGAAAATTGGACTGGACGGTGTTCCCTGGAAACTACTTTTGAGTGAGAAGGCTACATGGGCTATCATTATTGCTCACTTTTGCGTTACATGGGGTTCGTATCTATGCCCAATATTTCAATGCTGCACCACTGCAAACTATGTATTCTGACCTCATTTATTCTTCTGCTCTGTCCGAAAGGTTACTTTGTATTGTTGTCATGGTTGCCGACTTACTTCAACCAGGAGCTCGGTTTCGACTTGGCAGCGTCCTCGTTTCTGTCCATTGTCCCGTGGTTGGCTATGTTTCTCTCGTCAAACGCTGGTGGTGTGATTGCAGATACAATGTTAGCACGTGGTGTGTCCACTACCCATGTCCGAAAGATCATGCAATCGATTGGATTTCTCGGTCCTGCATTATTCTTAGGACTTGTCTCCGTTACCCATGAACCCTCACTTGCAGTCACCTACATGACTGCTGCGCTCGCTCTCGGCTCATTCTCACAAAGCGGTGTATACTCCAACCATCAAGATATTGGACCCGAATATTCTGGCATCCTCCTGGGAATCAGCAACACAGCAGCAGCTATACCAGGCATTGTAGGAGTGGCGCTTACTGGATTCATCCTCGACGCAACCAGCTCCTGGTCATATGTCTTTGGCATCGCGATATTTTTCTACTTGTTAGGTACTGCCGTATTCAATGCGTTTGGAACTGGGGAAAGGCTTTTCTAGTTGCGGCATTGTATCCCTCCAAGGGAACTTGTACTTACGCTAATCTATAATGTACTGTACTAACATTGGAGCGTTGTTAAGTAAATCAACAACGCCATTGCATCATCTTGGGATTGGGAACATCTGTGCTATCCAGTGTTTTCAAAGACGTCAAAAGGCTCCTCATTGACACATATCTTTTATTTCAGACGACCCTGAAGGTCCAGAGCATGTGTACTGTGACACACTTCGGTTGCTACTACAAAATATCTTTCTTTATACACAAGTACTTCTCTACAAATCTAAGTCCCTGTATACCCTCAACAGAGCGTATCCTACTTCCTCCTTGAGTCGGGCGTAGGAGCAAGAAACTGGTCAATCGAGTTGATGGCATCCCCACTTGGCACAATGCCCCTGCTGAATGCGCCGTCACGGCGTCCACTCTCACTGCCGCCCATCGGCTGTTGTGGAGTAGACCAGAACAACTGCCGTGGTGTTGAAGGTGATTTTAGTCTTCTTGGCGTGCATACAGCACCACCTAAATCATCGGAGAGACGGCTTCTGCCTTCCGCTGGCGTCAACCCAATACCTCGTATCCTCAGCTCGCTGTCTCCGTTAGATCTCCCCGTTTTCCCGTCGAGAATGTCACGGCCCTCTTTAGCATCCTGAGAAAGCAATCCTATTCTTGACTTTGCATCTGAAGCGGGAGGGGAGAAAAGAGGAGGCAACAGGTCACGACCACTTGGACCCGCACCGAGTTTCGTAGGAGTGATTCCAGATCCGGAGAATCCATGGTTCTTTGATGAATCGAACGGCGACGGAAGACTACCAGCCATAAATCGGCTTCGGTTACCCGGAGTTGATCCGAAAAGTCCACCAGGCGTAAACAACCCACCAGATCGACAGGGGAATCCCCCATTCACCACAGAACCTCCCCCACTCCTGTTAGGGGATGAATTCAGAAACATAGATGCTGGCGACTTGCCAAGAGGCGTGATACCAAGAAGACCGGGAGTGCCTTCAAGGTTCATAGGCCGTAACAAGAAACCCCCTGATGGGCTCTCGGCGGTACTGAGCATTGGATCCCGAATCCCAGAGAAAAGTGAGTCTCGCGGTGGTGTAGAGAACGGCAGAATATTCCTGTTTGGCCTTGTGGTTGTGGTGGGGGAGGCCAATTTGTTGCCTTCCGTGTGGACGAGAAGTGTGCTACCAAAGTCCGTATGTAACAACACGTTTTTGTCACTTTCGCCTCCTGGTGTCTTACTTTCTCCAGTCTCATTGCCTTCCTTGGATGTAGAATTTGGCGTACTAGCCTTCTTTTGTCGATTGGTTTGCTGATTTTTGGAGGATGATGGTTCCGATTTCGACCTCTCATCCATCTTATCACTATCGATATGTTGCAAAACCTGTAACTGAAAGTCAAACCGATCTTCAGAAGAACTGCTGTCCAATTTTGGAGGAGGGATGCCCCCCACCGAGTCCGCCATTGAAAGTCGGTTGTGATTTTCCGCTACAAGGTCAATACTTGTCTCCACGCCGTCGCTGTTACATTTCCTGCTTTCACATGCCATTCTCTCTGGACTTCTCTCGTGGCTAGACAGGTTACAAGATTCGTTCACCTCTTCCTCCTTCAAATTGCCCAGGTCTCTGGGTAAAGAGCTGCGGGAGCTCGTTTCAGATTTCGAGTCCTTACTCGACCGATTCGATGTCTTCACCTTTTTACAGGTGTCTTCGCTTCGTGACAGCGGACCTTGCGGTCTTTTCTTGACAGATACATACTTCCCTTGCTTGGTTGCTTTGTTCGTAATATCAGAGAATACTTTGACTGGCACTGGTGGCGGCGGCATATCTTCATCTTCCTTAGAATAGGAAGTTGTTTTGCCACTATGAACAGACTCGGTCAGAAGAGTATTAGAGTGCAGCGATGGTGACTTAGAATCTGTAGCGGACGGTCGCGGAGCGAGACTCTCCGTTCTAGATGCATTTGCTCGAGAGTTCTCCTTCTCCACTCCAGTCGAAGCCGAACTAGTAGTATCGCAAGCACCGGAGGCAGACGAGTGAATTATTCTGGCCTTTGCCTTCTTCCCTTGCTTCCGAGTGGCTGCTCTCCTCTGAGTTGCGTTGTAGTGGTTCTTAATGGCATTGTCAGTTCGACCGGGAAGATATTTCGCAATCAACGCCCATTTGTTGCCAATTTTCTGGTGAGCCTCTCGCAAGATTCGTTCCTCCTCCTCAGTCCAAGGATCCTTATTAATTTCTGGATTGAGGTGATTAAACCACCGTTCCCTACACTGCTTACCAATGCGACCAGGTAACTGCTTGGCAATTAGGCTCCATTTGTTGGCACCAAGTTCTGCGACCAATCTAGTAATGGTTTCATCTTCATACTGAGTCCATGGCCCCTTCTTGAGTCCAGGTTGGAGCACTTTTTGCCAGCGATGAAGACATTGCACATCGTTTCTACTGCTGCCCGGAAAAGAAGAGTTGAGCGATTTAGCAATGTTCTTCCAATTTTTTTCATTATGCTCCATGACTACTACGCGCAGCATATCGTCCTCATCCCTGGTCCAGCCACCCTTGGAAGATCTACGGGTGGGTGGGCGGTCCATCTGAGCGACCATTCGCACGGCCTCGGCAGTGGAAACAGTACGTTGGGGTCTGGCCTTGGACTTTGTCGGACGCGGTTTTCGAACGTGTGAAGCGGCAACGCGCGTAACGGGCTCGGTTGCAGGCTGATTAGGGAGAATTTGAACGGGGCGCGAGGTTGAGGGCGCGAGACGAGCCTCCTGCAGACGTTGGCGTCGTAGTGCGAATAGTTGTTCGTTAAAATTAGACGGGAGAACAGTTTCGCTCTGAGGTTGAAAGGGCTGTTGCAAAGCGGCTTGAAAATTTTGAGAGAGAATCTGTTGCTGCTGTTGCAGACGCATCTGTGGCTGAAGCAATTTAGATGGGGAAACGACCAATGCATCGACCTCGCGTGATACTTGCTGGGAGGGAACGGACTCGTCCTTTGGATAAATTTCGTCCGGAAGATACATATAATTCGAGGAGAGATTCATGTGCACTGGGAGATTGAAAGAGGTATTGAAATTGAGCGGTTGGGAGGACGAGAGCGGGACTGATGATGGAATGGACAGATCGATCGGAGTTTGGATTGCCGAGGATTGGAGGGGATGGGTAAATTGTGCATTGGACAGTTGTGAATCTTCTGGACAATCTGAATGGTCAGCTCCAATGGTCGGGGTTGAAGCGCTTTCCATACTCTGTGGGGATGAATGCGAGAGTGTGGTCGAACGTGTAGAAAGCGTGTGAAATCGGTTATGTAGTGCGATTAAGCATGCATACTGCGGAGGGAGCTGCGTGAGTTGAATAAGCTGAGAGGGGAAGGACGGGCGTCGGTACCGACAGCTGGCTGGTGTCGGGTTGGGTCGGCGGTGAACGGTTGGGGTGGGAATCAATGATTTGGTGGCGTCGAAGAGTGCGGATGGACTGCATGGAAAGGCAGCGCGAAAGCGATCGTTGGGAGCGCTGGATGGGGAGTGGCAGGGACAGGCATGGCGTAAAGAATACGGGGTGCGTGCCGAGTGTGAGTTTCAATTTGAAATTTCAAAACGTCGGCGGTGAGGTACCTATTGGATGATGGTCTTTTATGGTTGTGCTGAAATTTTAAATGAAATAGACGAGCCGATTTAAAAATCGATCAGCTATCAGGCACGTGGCTTGCAGATGGTGTGATGAGCAGCTTGCAGGTTTCATTTGAAATTTTCATTTTTCCCGCCAATAGGCGAGCAGCTGGACGCATTGTTTTTTCTTCTACTTTTCAAGTCTGCTGGGTTACAATGCGGCTGCCGTACGACGGTGTTTTGCGCCATCAGCTATTCAAGATCTCTCCCCCACTGTTTTATATCCGTATGACGTATGTAAGCAGAGCGGTGACCCACCCGTTACGGAATTATGTTACCTTCTCACTCCATGCCTTACGACTATTCCTCCTCAGCCATCGAGCCGTTCACATGCTATGTACTATCGCTCCTCCTCGAGCACCTGTGGTGTGCAAGCGATTTCCACCGCACAATCTCCAACGTCGTTTCCTTGTGCAATGCCTGCTGATTCCCATAACCAATTGGTGATTGATGGGGATGTGACACGTGCTTGGAGGGATGCAATAGAAGCGTTTGTATTTATTCGGCAATCGCACGGCATGGCACCGCACAGGGAAACGTGGAAAAGCACAAAGAAGAGACCAAGACATTTCGCAAGGATTGCAAGGAGAGGACGGGTTTCCAATAGTTGACAAGAAGATGCGCTTCTAAATTTAGACGATGGCAGGAGGCTACGGAGGAGGCTACCGAAAGGCTACCGAGCACACGAAAAGATGACGAATTTATGAAAGAGAAAAGATGAGAGATGATTGGACCAATATATGGATGTATATGGAAATTACAGCACAATACAGGTGGACATGTGGCCTGCATGCTAAACGTGAGAGGGCAACAATTCACAAAAACGACTTTGCAGCATGCATCCAGTGGGCCGCAAACACAGCAAAGCGCTGCGCTGCGCAGCACAGTAGATACAATTTGCGTCTTGTGTGTTGGACAAAGTTTTACGGGTGCAACGCGTGCGTGCCGTCGCTCAACGCAGCGTGCAGAGCAAAGCACAGCGAGTTACAATCGCCGTACGCCGTCTACGCTCAAACATCAATACGAGGCAGTATCAGTCGGTAGAAGAGCGGTGCCGGGTGCACGAAAACAGAAATTGTGTTACCAAACTCTAAAATCCTACAACCAACCTACTCGGAAAAAGCATATTAACCACAACCTAGCTCCACTATACACGCACACATGCTCAAACAACTGTCGACAGCCTTTCCCTCTCCTTCTCCATAAACGTTTTCTCCAGCTTGGGCTCTGCTGCGGCGCGCGCGTCATTGGCCTCCAGCTCGGCCAGTGTCTCCATCAGACGCGTACTCACCGCGCGTTCGACCTTGACAAGTTGCGGCATGGCACGCGCCTCGGCCTCCTTCTGTTCAAAGCCTTGCAACAGCCGCTGACTGTGCTGGCCGACTGTGACGTGCACGTCGCGCTGCAGTTCGGGGGCGCGTAGCGCGTCTTCGTGCAGTTTGTCGAATGCGCCGGCCTTGCGTAGCACGGCGGTGTCGCGCGGTGGCGATTTTGGATCGGTGTCCGTTGCGCCAGACGCGTTGGCTTTTTGTTGCGCGAGTTGTTGGATGGCGCGCTCCTCCTCGAGTTCGCCCACGCGCTTGGTCGGCGCTTGCTTGGCTTGAATGCAGCCCATGGCGGTGGATCGCGGCGGAACGGCGGGCAATGAATGAGCGCGGTGGCGGTGGTGGCGGCGGCGGTGGTGGCTAGCTAGCGGGGAACGATTGTCTAGTTGAGTGTGCCGCCGCTGCTGCTGTCAGGATGGGTGGTGCGAATAGATGCAGCAAGTGAGATGCGTTGGAGTCGTTAGACGCAATGGTGGAGTTATGTTATCTACGGGACGCGGTGTCAAAACGTGACAGATGGGGCGGCGCGCACAAGAGCGCAGCGGCTGAATGGGCGTCTGCGTGCATTTGGCTTTGGTTTGACGCATTGTGTTACGCGAGCTGCTGCATAATTTGTGTCAATAATACAGCCAATGTAAACTTGAACCAGGGAATGGCACAATCAATGGAAGCAAATCGCAATACACACCATGTCCCAGATATTAACTCTGCTGCACACATTATACTGTACACGTAATCCCGTCACAATCTCGTCACGTTGTCACTTTTCTAGATCCCATAGTAGCCCAATACGTGGGGCCCACCCCGTGCACGCGGCATTTCCCTTCACCAAGGGTGCTAGACCCACTGTAATTCCACACGCTTACACTCCCCTCCAACTTTCCTCCCCCACGCGGATAATTAACCTTCACTCCCGTCCGCGTCGGCCCACCGCACCGCACCGACCATCACCATGGTTACCTCCAACCCCACAACCATGGACTCATCTCAACTGTCGCCTCCGGTTCCGCCTGATAATACCGAGGGCGTCAATCAACTCTCCCGCCTTCTCCTCGAAGGTTGGACCATGCTCGCCGACGTCTGTCCCCGACCTAATTGCAGCATGCCACTCGCCAGATCCAGAGACGCCTCCAGAACCGTCTGCACCAACTGTCGTCTCGACGTTAGAACCTCTACCACTCCACCCGAGCCCCTTCCAAACGGCACCTCGACCCCGCTCTCCGAGTCGGATCCCGAACCCCATTCCCCGTCCCAACCTGATCCCCCATCCAACGTCATGACAATCGCCCGTCCGCGCCGAGACCGCGATGCCGCCTCAGCTGCCATGGGCGAGAAACTCCTCCAGGGCTGGACTATGCTACAAAATTCATGTCCACACTGTCCAACTCCTCTGTTACGAAACGCCGCCGGCAAACTTCTCTGCGTCACCTGCGAACCAGACGGCCCGCAGCAGACTTCTCCCGATCAGTCGCAGCGAGCCGTAACCCGTCCAGACCCCTCTGCTATTGCCAACCGTGATACAGCTGTCGTCGCGAATCGAGATACTGCCGTGATTGCAAATCACGAGTCAGCAGTCGTAAACGGACGTGATCGTACCGTGCTGCGCGCAGAGCATGATATGACTGCACACGAGAGACGTCCAGATGCTCGTCAGTCCCGGCCTCATCCTCAGATGAGACCCTTGCGAATGACGCATGAACAGACACCATTACTGCCACCCGCTCAAATGACCGAAGATGCGCTGGCTGACGCCGAGATTGATGTTGATAATGAATTGAGGCTTGCTGAGAAAGCGGCGGCGAGCACTCTCAAGTGGCTCAGGCATCGTTTGGATAACGCGACAGAGTTGTCCAGCTGTACAGCGATTTGCAAAGCTATGACCGATGCCGCTAATACGATTAGTGCTGTTAGGACGGCGCGTGCAAAAGTTTGCTAATACGCTTTGTAACTACTGTTAGTGTTGAACATTCTCGAGCGGCTATTTTCGAGATGAGCTGGAAACACTGTCGGTGCAGTTGGGGGACTGCAATGACTCGCATTTGTTTCCGTACGTTGCGTGCTGGTGCGTTGACGCTGCCATGTTGTAATTGGCTGCACACGCGATTGCGGTCGGGACAGTTTTTATTTTGAGCGCCCTACACGCTGTCGTTTGATCTCCGAGATGCTTGTCGGTAATATATGGACTCCTCAGTAAGGTTGGAGACAAGTTGATAGAAAATGTACAAGATGTATCGACGATTTTAATGGTAGTGTGTTTAACGCAGTAATGAAACAACGAACGCGAGCGATACTCTCTGCCTTGATTTGCTCCCCTGCAGATTCAATTGACGCAGCGTGCAATCTGAACAGCATCTATCAGCGGGCACGGATGTCGCGCCTGCTGTGCATTGATCGTGCAACACCGGACCAAATGCCACGTCGCTATGCCGTCAAAACTGTGTCAACCCTGCATGTTTGCATCGTCATTTGGCTTCGTAGATGCCGCCGCGGCTGCAGCAGCCTCGGCAGCGCCGTTGTTGTCGGTAATACTATGGTTGTATAACTTGTTCATTTCATCGCTAGGCAACGTCTTCTTTCTTAGTGCTATACGCCGCTCCGTCTGCGAGATGACAATATTTTTCATCGCATTCTTCGGCATCGACTTGACCAAAGTGACTGGTGCCTGTCCCTTTCTTTGCCGGTCCATGGCTACTGCAAAGCTCTCTGCCTCACTACTCATTTCGTAGCTTGACCCGTTGCCATAAAGTTCATCTCTCTTTTCCGGATGGTAGAACAGAATCTCCTCGAGAAGCTCCTTTCGAATGTATGCCAACCCGGCTTGAGTGTTCATGCCCAGCCTGTTCTCAAAATCAAATTCCTCTTCCGAGAGTGCATGTGGCCGGGGACCAAAGCCAAGTGGATCGCGCCATTCTTTGAAGTAGTCAAACATTAATGCACTATGGGCCTTAATTCTCTTTTCAGGATCAAACTCCAGCATAGCGGAAATAAGCTGCACAGCCTGTGGGTCTGAATGTGGTGGGAAAATGGCATTCAAATCTGCGGGACGACTCGGAACAAGACTGCGAAGATAACTTTGCGCTCTTTCATTGCGTAGCTTTGCCACGATGTCCAAACTGGGCGTTCCAGTGAACTCGGTGATGCGTCGCAGCTGGTCGAGCTCATCATTGCCCGGAAATAGCGGCTTGCGCAGCAACATCTCCGCAAAGATGCAGCCGGCGGACCAGATGTCTATCGCAGGTCCGTAGTTATTGGCCTGAGGCATGATGAGCTCGGGCGCTCTGTACCAACGGGTAGCCACATAATCGGTCCACAGCACATGGTCGGAATCGTTCTCGGCGCGGAAGGCGGCGCGGGCAAGACCGAAATCACAGATCTTGAGGCTGCAACGACTGTCGACGAGGATGTTGGAGGGCTTGAGATCACGGTGAAGCACGCCGGCTGTGTGGAGATACTGAATGCCGCGCAGGAGTTGGAACATGAGATACTTGATGTTGGCGGCGTTGAGAGGGGCTGACGAAAGGATGACGCGAGAAAGATCGCATGGCATGAGTTCAAAGACGACGAAAGTGTCGTTGAAACGGTCACGGTCGGAGGGCACGAGGATGTCCTTCACTTCGATGACGTTATTGTGACCGCGCAGGAGGCGGAGAAACTTCAATTCGCGGAGAATACGAGTGGCCATTGGATAAGTGTCCAGAACGTGCTTTATACGCTTTACGGCGACATGATTGCCGGTTACCATGTCCTGCGCTGAGGCCACTACGCCGTACGCGCCCTCGCCTATGACCTGGTTGAGGCAATAGCGATTCGCAAGTAACGGCTTGTCGCCCATGATTTCGGATTGGGAGCCGGATGAAACTGGTGGGTGAGAGTAGACTGGGGAGAGGTGGTTATGGAGAACAGGAGGATGTTCGCGAGAGGGGTTGGGGCGTACTCGGGCGCTGGTAATATTGCTAGTTGGGTTGGTGTGACGGTACAAGCAATGAAGTCGAGGAATGTGTGTGTGCGTACAGCAGGAGTGGAGCAACCGGGGGGTTACTGAAAGGGAGCCGGTTTGATTTTGGGCACATGCAGCCGTGTGAAGACGGGTATGGACGGATAGTTGCGGAACGGTAGCCTAGTAAGCGCTGGAATCGGTGCAAGTCAGTCAGTGTGCGCACAGACGCCTTGCTGGATGAACACGCGTGCAAATTTTTTCTCGCGTGCTCATTGGGTGCATTGTTTTTTAGTGCTGGACCACGTGGCCCCATCTGACGGCTGTGTGGAAACAACGGTGTGCAATTTGTGCCACTTGAAGTTTGTGCCGAAAAAGGGTGGGATCCCAGTTGAGCAAATCGCCGGATTGAGCCCCTGTTCGCGGCATTTGGCTGTAGATTGATCGTGCGTACAAGTACATCTCTTCTGACGAGGTGCAGTCATGTTGGCAAGAGGCTACTAAAAATATTGTACGTCGCGTCCGACGAATCATTTGCAGCGGGAGAGTGATGTGCGATCCCACGTACAACTGCGTAATAGTGTGTCACTGTAACTTAAATTAAATTAGGGTTCTTCCTCATCATCACAATCTTGGAAGATTTTCATCCAGTGACACTTGACCCTCTAATCGCTTGCATCTACTGTACATTCCATGTTAAATTCGACTGTAACGTTTATCTATAGGCCAAACTGACTGCATTACTATACGCCCGTTCAGCAACGTCAAGCAAAAGCACTTCCATATACCCGTACCCCTCAATTCTTTGCCACGATCAGTCGTTCCACCATGCTTCGCTCAACCCGCCGATCTTCTGTCAGATAACTACTGCTTCAACAAAACCACTTATTGTTCAATTCATTTTCCTACAATACTATCACAGTTCACATGTACACTCACTTGCTCCTCACTCGCAAGTCCGCTCTGTCCGCAGATTCTTGAAATCCACTTCTCTAAAAATAGGTAGGCCACAGATCCTTCAATTGCCATACCTATCAAATCTATCCATCGCACCATATCAATATGTACAATCCACCCTGCCATTTAAATGGATCGCGATCGAGTCAGTTTCTTTTCTACGGGACCAATTGTCTTCCAAATGTTGCGAAGATAGTGACGAATATCCTTCTTCACAGTCGGTGAGCTTTTGCTGTCACTAGACTCGACCGATTGCAAACTGTCTGGTCCTTGATCCAGTTCAAATTCGAAAAGCGGTGGCTCGTCAATCAGCCATATTTTCTCGACTTCCCATACTTCTTCAATGCGTACATTTGGCGCCGGCGACCACGGCTGCCCACCCCAGGAAACCATATTTGCCGTGTAATCCGACTTGAACAGCTTGCTCAGATGGTCTTTGAGAGCCGACATTTTCAAATCAATTGTTGTGAATTTGAATTGGTAGAAGTTGCACAGTTTGCTGCTGTCAGTTGAGAACCGAGTTGATGCCGGTAGAGATGATGTCATGAATCGCATGTCGTTGGCAGCAGTTATATACATGCGCATATCGCATGTCGAGGCTAATGTGCGCTACCATCGCAGGAGGGGATGGGTTTCAATTGACTCATGATGAAAATAGACTGATGTTCAAGGAATTGAACACCATATGCTGGACAAGTGGTGAACTACCTTCGAAGAGAAGAATCCAAAGCGATCAGGTTGATGTAATGGATTTAACCAGCGATCACCACGAAATATTGCGTGAATCAGCTGTCGTAGGACAGCATTGATATAAAGGGGCATTAGGTGAAATCTACTAGGTATTCATCATTTCTGAATCGTATATCATTGAATGAAAAAGTGCAAATGAATCAAAATCCATGCGTGAGCTGTCATAAGAGAGAGAGACACTTCCCAAATGTTATTCATTCGCTTGTATGACTCCCGCCTTGCGTTGAGCTGCACAACATGGACGCTGCGTAGGGGATAGCGGTGTTATGAGGTTGCTAGTCGATGCCTTCACTGCCGTGACCGGAAGCTATATTTTTCTGATTTCCGCTTAGACGCCAATACGAACTAAATCAGGTAAGCTGGATCATGGACGAGAAACCGCACGACAGTGGCACGGTAAATGACACCAACATAGGTTGCCAGCCTTTCCTCTCACGCCTAGTGAGTCATGGGGCAGCAGTTTGACCAAATCTAAAAACTGCCACTGGTCCAAAGGGGCATCCGCTCTTCACGATCCAGCAATTTTTCATACCTGATCAATTTCATACTAGAGAAAGTAATTTTCTCGTTTCGAAGCTAATGCCGTCCCATTGCGCCACGAAATGTAAAGTTCCCAAAGTGAACTTTATAACAGCACGGGACGAAACATTAAAAAAATAGACAGGGGGTGCTAATTCAAAAACATTGATATTACGACAAATACAAACAAAATTTCTTTAACAGCACAACAGGTCCATACCACTCGGGATGTAGATATTTTGAACAATCTCATCACATGGTAGCACTGTATTGAAACAATGGTACAACAACAAAGCAGACGAGTCGAGACTGCAGGAACTACTACTGTCTTGCATCGTGCTGGCACTTCATCGCTTACATCTCCATGTTGCTTCCAGGCGGGCCGGGTCCGAACAAATGAGCCCGGTAGGACCACATAACCTCATAAAAGTAATATCTGGTCTACATATTACATCTTCTACCTCTGCTTTCCAATCTAGGCTGATGGGCGATTAAGGAGAACAAGTGCTAAACGCGCGCTTGGCGAGCGTCTGGAGTGCGCAGGGGTGGGGGATGCGGTGGGCAAGGGGATCGGAGAGGGTGGTGGGAGCGGGGAAGGTTGGCGGGGAGTGCTGGCGTGCGCGGAGCAGCGCAGGGATGGTGGTGGATGCACAGAGTATGGGACAGCGTGTCCCACGGGGTGGGGGTGCGTGCATGTGGCCGTGACCGGGGCCAGTGGTACAGTACGGCGAAACTGCTACCAATTTACGATGACACTGAGTGTCGTTGGTAGCTTTATGGCCAGCATGTACACTGTGATAGTGTATGGTATAGTGTACTGCCCAGGTTGGGTGTATCCGCTACAGCACAGTATCGCAAAACGGCCAGCTTACATCGATACGACAAGTGGACAAACCGATATCGAGGTTTGCTGCTGCAGCTTCTGAATTTTTGTATTGGCACATACGGTGTGAATTGGGAGAAACGGAGCAGATATTTGTGAAATGACTTTTACAAGAAAAATTCTACAGGTAATTTCTACCAGAATTTTAATTTAGGGTTAGATGGACGTCTGGAAGTTTCCAGCCGTCCAACCGTAGGAAGCTAAATACAGCTCCCAGCGGTCGGAATAACCTAAGGGGAGATAAGCTAGACTTAGAAAAATCATCTATCTACGTTTCTACAACCTACATCGTTTTCTCTCCCCGTCCCGTGGCCACGTACAACATGGTACTCTTGAGGAGGGCCGACGACCCGAACCAGCAGGCGGGTCCATCCACTGCTAAGATGGACGGCTCTCTCTCTTCCGACGTCAAGAAGTTCTTCTTCTTCTTCGAGAACGTCGCTATGTGCGGCAAGTCCGACGAGGAGAAAGCGCTCGAACTTCTCGCCCACCTCGAGGGCGAGGCATTCGACTTCTACTACGAAACGTTCGCCAAGGATGGAGCGCTGACGGAAGAGGCTATGAACTACGCCCTCGTCAAGAAGGCCTTCATCGATCGTTTCGGAGTCAAGACAGAGCCGAGTGACGAGATCCACAGTGCCATCAATGCGGTACTGGATCCCGAGGATCTTGTCGGATCGCTCAAAACTATGGATCGTCTGTTCGAAAAGGCATCTTTCAATGATGAAGCTAAGTTTGGCCTTCTGAGGAATGCACTCTCCCGCTTCCCAGAACTGGCCCAGTTCGCGATCTATCGCGGTGCCACGCACTACACCGACCTCAAGAAAGTAGTGCGTGACTTCGACCAGGGTCGCAAGGACTTCCTCTCTTCCGTCCCGTATCACGATACAGGGAAACAGCACCCGCTCGATTCCACCTTTGGATCTAAGCGGGTCCTGAACCGTCCCGACGCACGAACGTCACAGGTGGAGAACAAGGTAGACAAGCTAGCGGAGCAACTCGCTGAGCTCTCCCTCATCGTCCGCAAGCAGACAGGAGCATACTCATCGGATAGGCGCGAAACGCCTCGTCCTTGCTCCTTCTGTCAGAAGCCTGGACATGGGGCTAACTCCTGCCCCGAAAACCCTCACCGAGACACCCGTTGCTCAAAATGTGGTCGTCTGGGTCATTCTGTCGCGACTTCCTATAGTCGCCAGAAGGGCACGGAGAAGCAGAGGAGCCCCTCTACCGGCAGGGACGATTCCTCCCGTTCGAATCAAGTTACCGTTGTAACCGCAACTCCCGATGTTGTTGGTACTACGAAACGTACCATGACTGGAGAAGCGGTTCCGAAGCAACGTCGAGCTGAGGGGATCAATACTGAAAACCTGATGCACCCAACGCCTGGTCGTATCCTACCTCCCTTGCAACTGGAGCCTCTTCCCATCCGAGGGAAGAAAAACCGCAAGGCGAAGAAAAAGAACACTTCCAAGAAGGTTCTTCAAGATCACGTCGGAAAGTACGACGTTGTTGGAGAGCTCGCTAATGCGTCTACAGGCCTCACGTTCGACCAACTCCTCCGTGGAGACGCCGCCGAAGCCGCCAAAGAGATGCGACGTCTCTTCTCGCCCCTTAAGAATCGCCGACCGAGTAAGGCCGCGCCAGCCTTAAACGTTCAGAACAAACGAGTTCTGATGGTCGCGCCAGTTCGTATCTATGGTCGAGAGATTCGTGCGCTCCTGGATACTGGAGCTATACCCAATATCATCTCTGCAGATCTCGCCCGTCAGTTGTGCCTCCTGCCGAAGCGTACCAAGCAGAGGATTAGGGTCGCAGATGGGTCGAGCGCCAACTGCATTGGTCGTGTCAAAGATGTGCTCATAACCTTTGGAAACCTCACAGCTTCCATGGATTTCCTCACCATTGAAAAAGCACCTATCGGCCTCATCATCGGCTTACCGGCCATGGAGGATCTTCAGGCTAAACTGGACATTGGGAGTCGAGTCGTTGAGATACAACTCGGCAAAGAATCGGCAAGGGTTGGGCTAGAACCCGATAACGGCCTCCACTTCCTTCCCCAGGGTGGTAGTGAAAGCGAAGACTTCACGTCTCTCAGCACCGATGAAGGAGCCTCGACGACTTCTTCAGGCGAAGAAGACGAAGGTACGCTAATTGTCACCCACGTTGATTTCGCCAAGCCGCAAATAGCGGTCGAAGAGGAGAGCGACCTCTCTGAGACCGAAGAGCATGACAAGCTCATCGAAGAAAAACTCGTGCATCTATCACCCTCGGATAGACGAGTTATATCGGAGTCGTTGAAGGACTACGGAATAGTAGCTTGGTCCTTTCACGATCTCAGGAAAGCCGACGTCCCTGTTAAACACTCTTTTGAGCTGGAAGACGACACCCCTGTCTACCACCAACCTCGTCGGTTGTCGCCGAAACACAACGAGGTAGTACGATCCGAAATCGATCGCATGCTGGAAGCGGGAATCATCACCCCGGCCTCATCAGCATGGTCCTTCCCGGTGGTCATAGCTACGAAGAAGGACGGGAAACCTCGTTTCTGCGTCGACTACCGCATCCTGAATCGGAAGATCAAACCCGATCGTTGGCCCTTACCCAGGATCGAAGAGATTTTCGATGAATTGGGAGGAAATTCCCTCTTCACCACTCTCGATCTCTTCTCTGGGTATTGGCAGATTTGAATGGATACCGCTTGCAAAGAGATGACGACTTTCGTCACCCGTTACGGTACCTATAAGTTCGAAGTTATGCCGTTTGGACTAATGAATGCCCCGTCCACCTTCCAGAGGATGATGGATGAGATGGTCAAGGATCTTCCATTCGTCCGAGCGTATCTCGACGACGTTGTGGTATTCTCTAAAAACATGGGAGAACACGTCTCCCACCTTCGTATCCTTTTCGAGACTTTGAGTCAGAGGGGTTTGAAGCTGAAGATCGTCAAATGCTTCTTCGCTCAACCTAAAGTCGAGTTGCTTGGTCACATCGTTAGCCACGATGGGGTGTCAGTAGACCCCGCCAAGATTTCTGCCATTAGAGACGTAGCTCCGCCGCAAACCGCTTCCGAGCTCCGCAGCTTCCTCGGTTTGGCGGGCTACTATCGCCGGTTCATTAAGGGGTTTGCTGACATCTCGGCTTCTCTATTCCCATATACCTCTTCTGGACGTTCCTTCGAATGGACAGAGGAGATGAATCAGGCCTTCTGGACGCTGAAGGAAAAACTAACTTCGGCTCCCGTCCTTTCCTTCCCTGACTTCGATACTCCCTTCGTAGTCGAGACAGATGCCTCCTCCGTATCCGTCGGAGCTGTACTAGCGCAGAAGAAGGAAGACGGGCGTATTCATCCTATTCAATTCGCGAGTAGGACGATGAATGCGGCCGAACGAAAATATTCGGCATGCGAACGAGAGGCCCTAGCAGTTATCTTCGCACTGAAGAAATTCCGACTCTACCTTCTGTCCACCCAGCCCTTCAAGCTGATGACGGATCACCAAGCGTTGCAATACGCATTCCAGAAGAAGGATATACACGGGCGACTTGCCCGTTGGCTCGACTTCCTCGCGGAATACGACTTCGTCATATCGTTCAGGCCGGGAAAACAGAACTCCGCTGCAGACTTTCTGTCCCGTCTAGAACAAACCCATACCGCTCCGGGGTCAGGAGAAGATGAGGGCGACCTCGCACTGCTCGCCATTCCGGAAACCCTCCGCATAGAACCTGACCTAGTCGCAGTGTTCCAATACTTACGGGGTGGAGCTGAGCCCGAAGTAGAGGGTCTCGCTCGACAAAAGGTTCGACGGAGTTCCAAGGATTTCTTAGTCTGGGAAGACCAGCTCTTTCGCCGCACCGCGTTGGGACCCAAGGTAGTCGCACCGATTCCGCTCCGAATCAAGATCCTGCAAATGTTCCACGACAACATCGGTCATTGGGACGCTGCCTCGACCCGCCAGTTTATCGTGGAACGTTACTGGTGGCCGCGTATGGGCAAGGACATTCACGACTACGTTCGGAGTTGTGAGGGGTGTCAGAAGAATAAACCGGTACCCTGCTATCGGACTACCCTGAGTCAGCCGTTGACAGGCCTTTTCCACACGTTTTCCATCGACTTTGCGGGGCCGCTCCCGCGCACGGCCAAAGGTAACCGATTCCTTCTCATCGCCGTCGAACACCTCACTGGCTGGCCTATCGCCAGGGCCACCGCAGCTAGTACCGCGGATGTCGTACTCAATTTCGTGAAGGATGAGATCATCTACTCGTTCGGCCCCCCAACTACCATTGTATTCGACAATGCGGGGTGTTTCACAGCTGCGACACTCGCGAGTTTCATGAAGAGCAACGGGATCGATTGGAAGACCGTGCTTGAGTACTCCCCCATGTCTAATGGGCGAGCCGAGCGAATGGTAGGGACCATCAAGAGGTCCTTA
This sequence comes from Asparagopsis taxiformis, assembly GCA_030407315.1. Classification (NCBI taxonomy): domain Eukaryota; phylum Rhodophyta; class Florideophyceae; order Bonnemaisoniales; family Bonnemaisoniaceae; genus Asparagopsis; species Asparagopsis taxiformis. The sequence goes on along the minus strand of JALQPE010000069.1, from coordinate 95,117 downwards.
GCCAAAGTTAAAGGCAGGGACTCGGTCGAATGGGACATCCTACTCCCGCACGTGCTCTACGGTTACCGCCGTCGTTGCATGACAGGCGGCACCTCACCCTTCGAACTGATGTACGGAGTGGTACCAAGGGTAGTCGCCCACGACCCGTCACCGCTTCTGGACCGTCCGCTGGACCCTCAATCCCGACTGTTTGAGATGTTAGCTCTCCAGTCGCAACGAGCGAGCAGGGTAGAAATGCATCTACGCAATACCCAAGCTCGAGCCCACCTACCTGAACGAAGGTTCGAGGTAGGCGACGAGGTCCTGGTGGCGAAGGGAAGGCTTTCGGAACGACGAAGCTGTCGCTGTTCGAAACTAAGTGGTACGGACCGTTTAAGGTCATCCAATCTAGCCACCCCCGATACCTACTCGCCTCCGACCAAGCGAAGGTATCACGCCGCCCCATCCATGCGAGACGTCTACTTCTCTTCCGTAGGCGTCCACTACATCTACTGCATTAAGTTTCCATTAGGGAAACCCTTCGTTTGCACACTCCCTTTTATGCATAATCCCTTTTTAATCATTCAACCCTTGTCTATGCATTCATTTCAATTCTAGATCTCTCTACCCATTACTAGCTAGTCTACTCAATACGATTCATTTCCTTCTCTATCAAATCGTTCTGTGCTAAGACAACCCCTCACCGTCGATCTTCGCTTTGCGAACCTTCTCGCGCTTCCTCATGCGCTGTCGCTTAGCGCGCTTCTCCTCTGGATTTGAACCCTCCCGTTGGACGCGTCGAAGATCATTGAAGGAGGAGAAATCCGACGACTTACTGGTGCTACAACATAAGAAGAATGCCCGAGGCTCTAGACTCATCACAAAGGCTTCAGAGGAGTCGTAGATGAGACCAGGCCAGGTACGAGAGTCGATACATATGGCGTGTTTCAGGCCATCTCGACTCCAAACCTGCACCACGTATACGTCCGGCTCCCTCGAAAGTTTCTCCCGTAACCACGCCCATTGCCTAGAGCGCGGATCTGGGGCTCCTAGGTCGAAATGGGGGATCGCCACCCGGGGCAGAGTCACTGTTGAAGGAGCACGATCATCGATGGCCTTCGAGACAGAACCAAAGTCCACGACACTAGTACAATAACCTCGAACAAGGCGTTCTTCTTCGTCCCGAGCCAGCTCCCGACGGAAAAACCTATCGGCCGTGTTAAAATCGCACACGAGAGCGATCCCATTGGCGGCCGCGGCACGCAGGCAGTTGTTGGTGAAGTCCTGCACAGGTACCACCACGCGGTTCCGAGGAGTCCCCACGAAGAATGGGGAGGCTTCGAGGGAGGGCACCCGAGCCATGGCGACATTGACTCGTTTCTTCTTCCCAGGTTTCTTGTAACACCAAGCGTCGATGCTGGCTATTAAACTCACCCGCGAGGGTTGACCATTCCCTCTGGTCACAGGAGAGGGGTTATCCTGCTCCTGGAGTGCCGCGTCGCGCTCCGCCGGTTCGGAGACCTGACGGAAAACCATGGTATACAGATCGATTCGATGGCCGGTTCGCTCCCCTTCGGCGGAGGCATAGAAGCAGCCTTCCAGTTCGCCGTTCTCACCGCCCTTCGACAACCAGATCTTCTCGATGATCCAATCGGTGTCGTCGGGGCATTCGGCGTACTTCTCGGTGTCACCGTGGGATTCGGTGAGACCGAGACGACAAGCCATCTCCGCGGTAAGGATGGAGATGGCCGGATCGGAGGCGAATTCGACGATCTGAGGCCCGAAGAGGAACTCTAGTTCCCTGGCCGTCACTTGGCACGGATCGCGACGATTTCGGCCAAAGTCGACGACGAAACGACCACGGTGGTCGGAGGAGCGGCGGATGTTCTGGACGTCTTCACGTCCGAACCAACGGAAGAGGTTCTGACGAATTCCCCGATGGGATTTGTCGTCGAAGTTAACCTCGTTGGCCCGCACGGGGACGGCTTCCCCGGGGCGATAGCGTACCTCCTGGCCGCCCTCGCGACGGTAGGTGCCAGGAGCCGCGGGAGGGTCTCGTCTGGGAATCCGCGCCGCCCGAGCAGCTAGCTCCTGCCGAGGGGCAGTCCCCCAGTCGACTTCTTTGCGGTCTGTTTCGTCTTGGCCATCTCAATGGATCACCTACCAGGTACCGAAAGGCCCACGTAAGCAAGATCTCAACAAATCGATGACCGCGACTACGCAGGGTGCTCGGAGAGACGACCTAAGGGAAGACGGGAAGTGGGATGGCTGCAAACAGACGTTTACTGTAAGTTATCGCACTACAGTAAGCTACCAACTACTGTAAAGTACTTACAGTGCTTACAGTAAGGAAGGGGTCAGCGGTGGAAGAGGGTCTGGAGTCCAGGCCCACGCGAAAGTACTGCCGGCTTTTATACCGAGCGCGGCCCAGAACCTGCGAAATTAGACATCCTCGGTGCCTCGGTCTGGCCGGGGGGTCATGTGGAAATGACTTTTACAAGAAAAATTCTACAGGTAATTTCTACCAGAATTTTAATTTAGGGTTAGATGGACGTCTGGAAGTTTCCAGCCGTCCAACCGTAGGAAGCTAAATACAGCTCCCAGCGGTCGGAATAACCTAAGGGGAGATAAGCTAGACTTAGAAAAATCATCTATCTACGTTTCTACAACCTACATCGTTTTCTCTCCCCGTCCCGTGGCCACGTACAACAATATTGTTAGATTATTCTCGGATTCGCACCTTCGATACCCACAGTATTTTAGGTAGTGTGACAGATGGCCACACTAAAATTGGTTCTCTGGTACTTTTTTTCAGACCACAACCTGAAGTTAATCTAAAGTTAATCTGTCATCCTTTACAGACTACCTACTGTAATTATTCGCGACGACAAATATTTTGATCAAATAATTCGCTAGAAATTAGATTTGGTTTATTAAATTTACCACCACCGCCGCGCAAATTAGCTCTACCCCTGGCGGAGGAAAATTCCTCGCCAGTTGATGGGTATATAACCAGCGGTACCAAACCGGTTTCTGGAAATTCCATACCATCATCCAACAAACAACCAACCCCCCTCAGCGGAAAATACACCATCCATCCCTCCGGCACCCCTTTGCCCCGATTGCGCACTTCCAGCCTGTAGGACCAGCCGAAATGGAGGCTGCTACGGGAGTTCTAGAATTGCTAGCAGTGTCAGGGCGGGGTGAACCGGATCGCGCAATTGAACTTGCGTTCGCGTGTCGCTCGGTCGCGGAGGCGGCCGGGTGGTACAACGGCGGAACGCGCAGGGATCGATCGCAACACGGGGTTCGCGGGCCGGCGCAAGCCGTGATCTCAGGGTGAGTTCACCGAGTAAACTCGAGCACAACGCGATCTACGCAAGGGTCGTAAATCCCTGGCCGAGTAGTTTGCGACGCAGTTCAACGGTCGGTAAACGCGGCGCGCGCGCGCGTACGTCGGCAATAGTGAGCAATCTGCACGCAACGTCACAACGCAATCGGTCCTCGCGACGCGCTAGACGGTTTAATCGTAGCTGCGAAAGTGCTGACTGTTTATCGGCAAGGTGCGAAGTAGAACAACAATTAATAGCTAACTACTCAGGAAAGGTTTTCCTTGCGCAGCCGGCCGGCGACTGCGCGCTCGCACGCAAAAAGGGAAATGTTTGGGAAAAGGACTTTCGTCATAAAAAACCGAAAAAGGGAAAATAAAGGGAAACTCGTAGAAATAGCTACACGTGGCGCCTGGCTCGCAATTGCACGCGCTCGCGCAGGCGCGCAGTGACAAGTAATTGAATCGCCGGAACATTTGGCAGACTTTGTCAGATTACTTCGGTAATAGTTTTTAGACGTTGAAAAAGAAAAAAAGCAAAAGAAACCAAAAAAGAAAAAAGGGGGGAAAAGTAACAAAAAAAAGAAAAGAAAACTAAAAAGAAAAGAAGCAAAGTAAGTAAAAAAGAAAATAACCCCCAAAAGAAGGTGAAAGCTGGAATCTAACGTGAATTAAAGTGGCGAGAACGAAGAGCGCATCAAACGACCCGCGGGTCATACAGGAGCAATGAAGACGGGTCCAGTGGGCCTACCAGGCCGCTAACGGACCAGAAAACGCCCGGTCCGACTGTGCCGAGGCACGCATAAGGCCCAGTACCCCTGTCACCAATACAGGTTGAGAACACCTCGCTGATACCGATCAGACTCCTCCCACTGCGCGTGCGAACCGCCCCTCATCCTCTTCCGACCGCCCCAAAATCGGTGAGAGTACAACAGGTCACAATTTACAGTTTATTCCCTAAGAAGCCTCTGTCAATACTCATAGGGCTGCTCAATCACGCGTTGCGAAGTATGGGAAGCCCCCATCTCACAAGCGAGTGAACAAGTGTAAGGTCTGTGACAGTGTAGCAGGTAGAAAATCCGCTAGAGCGGCAAACCACCCGACAGGTGTCCCGAGCCTCGGTAGAGGAGATGGTAGAGCAGATGAACCTTATAACGTAACCAGCCGGTAATCTCGTATGAGAGAAGGTATCGCTACCCGGAGGGGGTTGTGCGATTATAGCGCTCACGCGAGGTGCGTATTAATGGAGCAAAGTGACGTAATCCGTCGAGCTGTTGGCTAACCCTAAGGTTTTCCCGGAGAGGGGTTGAACAATAGGTATGCGAACACTGTTCCAGTGGGTCGTAATTCCACTTGAGTTTACGTTACTCTAGAAACCGTGCCTACTGGCTATTCCAGTGGCGTATTTATACTAAGTCTACTGTAAGCTAGGGTTAGTGGCTAGGAATAAATACCCAGTTATTGACCAACCAGAGCCCAGTTAACGGCACTCGCCTACCCGCGAGGTTATTGCCAGTTAGGCTTACATTGTACTGTACAGCTGGTCACGTCTGTGTTTTCGGAAGTGGACGCGGACGTCCCGTCTCTCTAGTACGGGTCCTAGTCGGCCCCGAGATTTACTAGAACAAATGAACGTCCGCGTCCAAAAAAAATAAAATTTTTTTTGGATGCGGACGTCCACTTTCTCTAGTACGTTTGGCGGAATACTAGGGCCCGACATCCACTTTCTCTAATACATATGGCGGAGTACTAGGGCCCGACATCCACTTTCTCTAGTACGTTTGGCGGAATACTAGGACCCGACATCCACTTTCTCTAGTACATATGGCGGAATACTAGGACCCGACATCCACGTTCTCTAGTACATACAGCGGAATACTAGGACCCGACATCCAGTATACAATATATCAGCGAAAACCGGGAGGGAAGAAATTACAGCGGATGGTAAATTCAGGGCCCATATCGGACCGTATTTTATTCTCTCATTTACGAAACTGCTCGTATACAATACGTCTCTCTAGAATAGGAAATACATATCTGGTCAGAATAGGAAATAAATACCCGGTTAGAAAATACGTATCCAGCCAGAATACGGAATATGTATCCTGCCAGAATACGAAATACGTATCCAGTCAGAATACGGAATATGTATCCAGCCAGAATATGAAATACGTATCCAGCCAGAATACAAAATACCTGTCAGCATATCGTCGATCACCCATCTCCCTCACTATCGCGTTCTCCCTACCATCCGAACGCCATGCACCACCATCCGCACATACTTCAAGAACCCTCACGACCTGATTACAAAAAATCCGCTCCTTCCCAATTCCATCCCGCTTTCCTCGACACCACCCCAGCCCATTAAATCATCAAGACATCAAACACGAACATGGTCAGCAAAATCTTACACCACTTGAAACCCACTCTCACTTCTATCGTATGCCCCAAAATATACACATACCAGAAACACCTCACAGCTTCATTCCCCATCTTCCTAGATCCCTTCTTCACTCTCTTCAGTCCTGCCGTTCCTGCTTCACCACTCCTGCATCACATACAAAACATCAACCCCAACAGTCAGATTCAAAAGCAACGCTTACCACGACAGATATCCTAGAAACTCCCTTACTTACCTCTCATCCATCCTACACACAATACAAACCATGATCCAAAAACCTTGCAATGAATAATCAAAGTCAGCAGTCCATATCTTCGCAAAACACATCCTGGCGCTCAATGAAACTTACCTTCGTCATCACCATTCCTGCATCATCTACACAACATCGGAATCAACCACAACAGTCAGACTCAAAACCAACCTTCCCTCGCTGCTTACTTTCAAAACTCGCACACTTACCTTCGCTCCACACAATACACACCATGACTCAATAGGCTTCTAATGAAAATATCGCATCAACAGAAATAGTCAGACTCAAAACCAACCTTCCCTCGCTGCTTACTTTCAAAACTCGCACACTTACCTTACCTGTTCCATCCTGCACACAATAAAAACCATAAATCACGTAATCGTGTAGCCAAGAAAAGTAGTCAGCATTCCGCATCTTCGCACAACCGGTCTGGGCGCCCAATGTGACTTACCTTCCGTCATCACTATTCCTCCATCACCTACGCAACATCGGAATCAATCGCAACAGTCAGATTGAAAACCAACGTTTCCCTCGCTACATACCCTGAGAACTCGCAAATGTACCTCTCATCCATCCTACACACAATACAAACCATGATCCAAAAACCTTGCAATGAATAATAATCATAGTCAGCAGTCCATATCTTCGCAAAGCACATCTTGGCACTCAATGAAACTTACCTTCCGTCATCAACATTCCTGCATCATCTACACAACATCGGAATCAACCACAACAGTCAGACTCAAAACCAACCTTCCCTCACAGCATACTTTCAAAACTTCACGTACCTCTCTTCCATCCTCCGCTCAATACACACCATGAGTCAACAGGCTTCCAATGAAAAATATCGCATCAACGGAAATAGTCAGACTCAAAACCCACGCTTCCCTCAATGCATACCCTCGAGGGTAGAGGATGGAACGAAGGTACGTGCGAGAATCTTGATCAAGATTCGCGCACGTACAAAGCAAAGGCGGTCAAAGAATATCAGTCGGTGATGAGGGCGGAGTGGAGCCTGCGGCGTCGACCGGACAGCTTTCAGCGTCCGCTTAAGTCTTGCTGTGCATACTCGAAATCATCGCCGGCAGTGAGATTGAGTATGGCCCAAGCCATGGTCTCTGATTCCCCGAACAATGAGATCCGGATCGAGAACAACGAATATAAACATATAATCATATATATGAGAATCCATTTGCTTTCCTTACATGATCCGTGGCATATCCGCTGTAAAGCACATTCAGATTCCACGAAGTTCGGAAATAAAAAAGTTTATTATTACAAATGAATTAATTGAAAATTCATCTCCCAGGGCAGTCGTTCGTCCTTCCATGCACACGTTGCCAGCACGCAATGTGATGTAACAGTTGGAAATGATTGAACTCTCGGTTAAATTCCACCGTTGGGATGTCAGCTGGAGTGAGCACAAAACTACTACCCACAAAACTACGAACACGTTACATTCCAAGTCTCGAAAGCACCACAAAAATAAAATTGGTCGCATCTGGACGGCACAGTCTCCCCTGTTCAGCTCGCAATCCTCCCTTTTGCGTCAAAACTCGACATGGAATGCAAGTATGAAGGGTGCTTCTACTACTGCGTAGATGCTTATGCGCTCGCGCTGCATGAGCGAACGTGTCGCTACCGTTTCAACCCCTCTCCCCAACATTTCAACAACGCTCGTGTCCCTGCCGTCACCCATGAGCCTGCTCGAAACGGCGACCATGATTCCCCGCAACCCAGCTCCCCAGACCCAGAATCTGGTCGTGCTTCCTCCAGCGACTCACCCTGTGACGCTCCACTGCCACCAACCTCAACCCCCTCCCGCGCAGACCTCCTCGTGCAATCCCTCGCCGCCAGTCTCACAACCCTCGAGTACAAGGCCGGCGCTGGCCGCGTGAGCGAAGTCATCACCATCCTACAAGACCCCGCATTCTCCCTAGAAAAGTTCAACAGCGCCGTTCGCACCGTAGAAGAATGTCGCCACGTTACCGCTTCCATGGTCGAAACACATTTCCGCACCGAAGGTTACAAGAGCCACATCATTCCAGACAAAACTGGTAAGTACTCGGCACAGCTGTACCTCCGCGACCCAGTCGACATGCTCCGCAGGCAGTTAGCACTGGCTAACGACCAAAATACTCTCTTCCACCCCTCCCCACAGACCGCCCCAGACGGCACCGCAATATTTTCTCATCCCCTACACACAGAATTCGCGAAAACGCTGCACCAGGTTACTAGACAGCGCGTGCAGCTCTCGGAAGATCCACAGGTCGTATGGGCAGAGGAAACTGATCCCACCGCTTCCTCCTTTGCCGGCCTCCTCCAAGTGTACTCCGACAAGAGCAGCACAAGCCTCAAGAGCTCCGCAATCGTCGCATACCCCATACACGTCACACTGCTCAACTTCTCCGCCCCCCTCCGTCGCCACTGCATCCGTACCGGCCTCACCATCGTCGGGTATCTTCCGTACATTGTTAACCCTTCGTCCAACGCCTTGTTCGGTGATGAAATGCCGACAACCTCTAGTTCTGCTAGTCGCGCTCGCAAAATTGATATTCTTCATAAAGCACTCGAAAAAGTGTTTTCGTCCCTATCCACCGCGTTCTCTTCCGGGTTCCCCTGCACAGACTCCACTGCAACTGCCCGCCAATGCTTTCCCATCCTAGCCAATTATTGCTGCGACTTTCCAGAGGCCAAAGAGCTGTCATGCACTCGCAACAGCACTACCACCACACATCCCTGCCACCGCTGCTACATCCCCGCCACTCAACTTGAATCCACCGCGCCACACCAGCCCCGCTCCCTCGATGATACACGCTCTGCACGCCAAGAGAGCGCTCAGGAGCATACAACTGCTCCGCTCGAAGCTCTCTCCCTCCTCGAACAACACTCTGTCCTCGAATCGACCGCTCTTTTACCCACCAACAGTCCCCTAGACCCCTACAACATTTTCTCCTTCGAGCCTCTGCACAATCTCCACCTCGGCATCTCAAAGCTCATCAAACAGTGCATTGTCCACCGCCTCAGCTCCCCAGACCTCACCACCACCACTGCCTCCCATTCCGGGACACCTCGCACCTTCAAGAAGGTGAAAAAATCCATCCTCGCCGGCTCAAACAGCATTCTGTCCGCTATCGAACGCGACTACTACATCACCGGTCTTCATGTCGACTTCTCCAAGGGTGAGAAGGGCACCAATTTGAACGGCCTCTTCACGGAGGACGGCATACGCGGCATGCTCGCAGCCAAAGACTATCACCATGTCGACATGGTGTTCCCTTTCATCGCAGCATTCATTGACACATGCTGTGACGAAGTAGAGACAGCCCCCCTCACTTCCATCTGCACGCAATACTCTGACCTCGTCGCATGGGTCATGAAACGCGGTCGCATCAAGCACTGGACTGCCGCCGAACTAGAAAGCCTCCAGAACTCCATTTCCTATTTCAAACAATCAATGCTCTCCACCCTCGGCCCATTCCACACCACAGGTCTCAAAACTTTCAAGTTCCATCTTCTAGACCATCTTCCCGGTGACTTGCAGAGATATGGCGCCCTGGAACACATTGATGCAGGCCCCTACGAACACTCGCATCTTCTGTTCAAACAGAGTTATAGGAAAACCTCTCGAAGGCGCTCCACAGCCATGGAAGAGACTATTCGCCACATGGAATTCTCCTTGGCCACTCCAACTGGTCACACCCCATCGAACACATTGGGAAACCCACGCATGATATCGCCCACAGACGGTGCAGTACTCGTTCGCGACGGATTCACCGTTGCACTGCACGACTTTGCCTCCCTGCTGCCCGATGCAACCCTCCTCGTTGCAGATATCGACGGACAGCCCGATCCTGCCACTCTTTTGCCTCTGCACAACTCCTCGTTCCCGTCTGGCACCATAACGCTATTCCAGCAACTCGGTGACACAGCTGCACAAGCGTTCCTCACCCTCGCTAGACTGCGCGCCACGGCAGAAGGCCCTCCAATACATGACATGGACATTTCCGTCACCGTGGTAAAGTCCGCCTACGTCATGGGAGGGTACGTCCCAGATGCCGACGACTTTGACCCGCACAGTGGCATGCTTCGCCCCACAAACGTGTCGAGGCACAAGCAGCAGCGCGTCTTTGCAACTTCATCATTCGGCCCCGCAAAGAGATCGCAGTACTCCTTTGTCGTCATCTCCGGAACTGCCGATGACTACAGAACCATATGGGTAGGGCGCGTCCTGGCACTGGTACGCCTGCAGTCTCCAAACCTGTTTCAACCTGTAGAACTCGCTTTCGTTCAGTATATGACCTGCTTTGCCCCAAAAACCGCTGTGGAAAAATCACTTGGGTGCATTTGTTTAAAGTGGTCCACATGGGACCCGGACAACGGATCCGTTGACAGCAATGACACTGCATCCCACAGTGCAGGTGGTCCTTGGTTTGACCTCATTCCTGCATCTACTATATCTGGCACCGTGCACATCGTACGAAGTAACTTTCCAGTCAAGCCATTTACGAAACAAATGCACTGGTCGGACCACCGTTTCTATCTCAACCGCTTCTACACCAACACTGATTACCAGTTCACAGATGATAATGAAGAAGAATAAATCTAAATCGCAGCACTCTATTGATAATGTACTACATGATAAGCCTTCTAGTCAACGTCACATTTACTGCACTAATTTCAACCATCCTCCATTACGCCAAAACCGTTATCAGCAGTGGCTGCATGGCGCCGCTCCATGCCCCCATACTGTGGGGCATTGATTTCGACATTCAGGTTTGCACTCAGGTGTCCAGCATATGGGTCAACGACGAAAAGTTCTGCGCCAATTAGTCCTTGCGCAATCACACAATCCATTACAGCACCGAGGTTTGACGTAATATGCGATTGAATCCAATCCTCGGACACTAGAACAAGTGATGAGCAGCGGTTTACATCATCAACGACATGAACAATTCCAGACCCCTCTCCGCTTTGCCACACTTCAACAGCCTCTCTCGTCACAGTACGGCTTGCAAACACATGCCGTGACTGTGCACTAGTCCGCTGTTCGCTCTCGACAACGTCCGTTTCTTCCCTTGCTTGCGAGCCTTGGAGACAAGACATGCAGTACACCACCATACCAACTAATTGCTGAAAAGCTACCCCCACATATTGACTGTACCGCCTTGTAAACTCCTTCTGCCGTGCACCTCCTTTCCCCTTCGGTTCATCCAAACACTCCACAGTAGTCACTAGCCAAGCATCCAGGCGCGCCAGCGTTAGTATGCTCGTCTCTATGTCCATTACTTGTTCTGGTCGTATCGAATAACCCCTGAAGATGTCCAGCACATTCACAGCTACTCGGTTGTTAAACCATGCATCACCATTCACTTCCATTTCGAAGCTGTCAGGAACCATGCCTTTGCTGTATCGCAGCTCTGAGAACGGTGCCGTTCGCCACCTCCCCATATCCAAATCACCGTTGCTTTCCCGTTTCAAAAGCTTCTCAGACGCTTCGCGCTTTTGATCCTCTCGCTCGTCCATCTCAGCTCGCGTCGTCAGCATCGTGCATCTAGACATTAATTTCGTGTACCCCAGCGAACCGAACAATCTGTCCCTCGCATTACGCTTCCGTGCACTCATCACGTCGGACAGTTTCTGCGTCACCTTCACTTTCAATTCCTTGCTCCCCGCCACAGCCTCTTGACAGCACACACGCTGCTCCTCATCGGAAAACACATCACACCACGGACTTTGACGCAGTACGTGTCGCACCAAGTCATTCAGCAGATCACTCTCGTCCCTGTACGAAGGTGTATACCACTGCAGATTCTTGATGATATAGCCCGGAGGGGTAGCAATATATCCTACACCGTTTTCGCTCCAAAGTGTCCCTTCTACCGGCTCTACCTCGATGGTACGTCCAGTCCAACGTCTCTGCGTTTGTTCCGCTATAGGGTCCAGCTCCATAGTCTCGTTCTTGCACCACTTTGTCAGGTTTTCCTCAACCGCCCTAAGAACTCCAAGGTATTTCACAGGAATGGCTTTCTGTATTTTCGACTTACCGCCACCGTGATCACTGATTCTACCTGTTCTCGCAATTGCAGTAAGGCTGGCATTTTCCGCCTGCAGAGTCTTCACCTTAGCCTCCAACGCAACTATCTCCGTGGTGAGCGCCTTGTTTGCTATGTCCTGGCTAAACACTTTTTTCCAGCTCCGCGATCTTCTTCTTCTGCGCATTGATGCGACTCGCCATTAAATCGATGGATTCCGGCGGATGCAACCTCTCTGCCCTCACCGTCCCCCCATCTCGCACGCTATCGGGATTATGATGTCCTCCATCGGCAATAGCCTGACGTCGCGGGGGCGTTACGCGCATATTTGGCACCAATGACAGTCTGTTGTGACGAGGCCCGCACTCCGGCTGCTCTCTCCCCTCAGTACCACCTGACCGCCGATGATAGTTGGCATCCTGTGAACGTTGCTCAGAAACAACATCCCTTGCCGCTATCCTCGGGTCCCTGACTGCATTACCTGCTGGGGCTGATGTACTCGGCATAGTTGGCGCAGTGGGGGTCACAGCCTCCAGTGTCTCGGAACCCCCGGCTGGGACTCCGTCTGCAGCACCTCCGCATCTGCCAACCCGGGAGGAACTACCTTTGCCATAGCACTCTGCCGCAATTCCAACATGTTTTGAGCCACTATCATGTCATCATCATGATGTTCACTGTCCCTGCGAGCACGCTTGCCTCGGTCAAGCCCCATCTCTCTCCGCGCCGTTCCTCCTTCCTCACTTTCTCGCTGCGGATCCCCAGTTCTGCGCCGGTCCGTCTTGCGACTACCGGACCGCGGTTCAATGCTGCCGGTAGGCCCAGACCGCTTCTTCGCACGGGATTGTCGGGCACTCGATACAGCAGCTGCTGACCGGTTTTTCTGGAGGCCCGGAGGCTTTGGAGCTTTCTTCGCAATACGCGGCGGCATAATGAAGCCTTCCCGGAAGCGATGGAACGATTGAGTTGCACGAGATACAAAAAAGATTGCTGTATAGTGTCGGTAACCACAACGGTCTGCGATGAACGTTCAGGTCAGGTCAAGTACCGGAGAATACGCCAACAGCCCAGATTGTATACGGTAGGCAGTCATCAACAGTATTTAATGAGGTACAATTACAGCTGTCGAGCTAGGCCGCGAGCACCCCTATGTCCGGAAGACGTCCTGATTTGAATTAAAATTTGGGCTATTCTCAAAAACATGCACATGTGAACATGTTTTTGAGATGGGGGTGTGCCGTACGGCACAATCGACCCGCTGAAATCGATGTTTTTTGCAATATTTTTTTCTGCCCTGAATTGTAGAATTTCTGGGCTGGACAGCAATGCAACTGAGCTGGACATCCACCGGGCGTCCATTTCAACTTGGTCTTGTATTTTGCATCTGCACGCATAACAGCATCCAAGCAGTCAGGTTCACTGCTCGGACGAAGTGCACCTAGAGTGTGAACGATTGGTTTTTGACAGGCGAGTACTGCCGAATAGGTTTCACCCTGGACTAATGGTGGCTGGACATGCTGCATTATATGATATACTTCAACTCTGGAACGTAGCTTTATTTGTAGTCGAAATGAAAACATCTTTCGTGACCCTAATTCCATGCTCTAAACGCTGTCCCATAATGAACGTAGAGCTCCTGCCCTGGACGGATATCGCGGATTGCACGTACTACAATGATCTTCGGATTTTCTAGGTCCTTCGCCTTGAGCTTCTTCCCCGTCGAACCGCTGCTGTAGTTCTCGACAAACTCGACGTTGGCCATCCGCCTGGTGTCTTCCGCCGGAGTGTCCTCACCTCGCAAATACCGCGGGTCGTTGATGAACTGCGCCGAACAGAACGGAGCCGGAACAATCCAAATTGGATGCTCGATGTTTTCGTCGTCCTCCGCTGTTGCATACAGCTTGATGGCATACATCAAGAATGTTTCCTTCGTTATCGCCATGTGACCCTCTCCGTACGCGAACCTCATCGACTCCTTGCTCATATCAGAGTACACAACAGTTCCGTAGTATGCACATACTTCGTCGCCAACATTAAATGTCTGTTCAGCGAAGAGCCCTCTTCCTGCATTTGGATGCTTAATCAGCGATGGTCGAACGCTCAATTTTTTCGCAACACAATCGTGTGCCCGCATCACGCGAGGGTTTTCAGTTTGCAACCAGCGGCGCAGGGAAGGTGGCCAATAATGTACCGGTTTTTCCATGTGCTCGTGCGACGCAATCGACTCTGGGCACAGCTGCCAGAGGTACTGCCGAATATATTTCGGGAACCTCTGGTACAGGGGAAGGCCAGGTGGGGGTTCGATGATCCTGCGTTCCCTCTGCGTACGCATCGTGACAGAGGGGGACGCCAAGAACTTCTCAGCACTCTGTTTCGCTTCTGTCGTGACCCTCATGTCAGTGTTGTTTGAAAGAATTACACGTGACATGACTGCACACAGCTTTGGAAGCGATCGTGCCACACACAATTTGTCCATGTCACTGCCGACGAAAACACGGTGCTCAGGCAAGCTCATAGCTGCTTTTCCCGTTGCGAAAGTGCCAGAGAATGGATCGACAACAATATCACCAGGCTGTGAATGCTGGCTGATCAACTCCATCATGAGAGCGACGCTCTTCTGCTCTGCACGAACTCTGACCGTAGCACCGGTTGTGCTCCTTGTTCGCCACACCATCTCATTCGAATCGATGGCGGGCATATTGATGGTGACGTTGCACCACGCCGGGTACGTGCCGTCCATGTATCCGTGGTTCCTATAGGCCACCATCTCGCTTCCAGTCTTGAACGGAACACCTCGCTTCCAGAAGTGGATAGCGACCTCTGCCATGTTCATGCGTTGGTACCTCTTCCGCCCCGGCATTTGATAGAGGTGCCCAGGTAGTCGGACAAACAACAGAGGTACCTCGTCAACGAAGAAAACTGAATTCCGAACGACGTCCTCCTCCTCCTCCTCCTCCTCATCCGCACTTTCTTCGCCACTGTGCTGCGATGCTTCGGAGTCCGAATTCATGGACGTAACCTCTTCTTCATCCGACCCGTCATCACTGGCAGCAGCATCGGTTGGGCCTTCTGACTGCGGTCCTTTGTACGTTTCCAAGTAATGGAACCATTCGTAGAACTGCAAAACGGAGCAGAACACGATGCCGTGGCCACCGGGGCGCAACAGCTCGTCAAACACTTCGATGCTAGCCTGCATATCTTCTGCAGTTAGCCTGTCGTACGAAGAGTTGGAATCGTTCCTCTTACGACGAACATTGTAGGGCGGATCAGTCAGAATGAGCTGAACGTTGCCCGTGATGGGCACGTGTTCTCGGCTCTCGTCGGCACTGACCAAATCTTCGAAAGGGACGTCGTACACCCGGCAATACTGACTCATTTTCGAAAGAAAGTCCTTTGCGAGAGCCTGCCCTTCACTTTCCTGCTCTTCTGTCGCATGGGGTGACGGTGACGGGGGAGACGGCCCTTGGGCAGTAAGACTGGTCCTCCCAGGTCCAAGTTGAAGCCTGGTTGTGTGTCTTGTCGACGGAACCAAACCTCTCCCTCCTGTGTTGCGACGAGTGGGAGTGTCATCAACCGGCTTGGGGACCTTTTCTGCGTCCGCGGCTTGTGGTGCCGGGCGGAGGACAGCCATAACGTCTTCGTCGAGGGTGTCAAAGTACGCTGGCAGCTTGTCCGGATTTCCGCTTGACAAGTATATTTCCAGCGCCCCCCAGCGGTCGGACTCCGGCCAGGTGTACAGGTCCGGGTTGACGATAAGAAACTGCAACCGGTCGAAGAACTTCCTCACAAGGTCCCTAAATGCACTGTGCTGCGCACTGGTTCTTGTCTCTACTTTTCCACCATATCCATCAGGATGAGATAGGGGAGCTTTGTCGTGGTAGAGATCTAGCTTCTGCTCCATCGGTGCGAATAGACCTTCATCGAGCACGTCAAACCAATGCTCACTGCTGTCGAAAATGATGTACGGCGCCATCAACTCTTCGAAGCTGGAAAACTTTGCGGCGAAGGCCACATCGGTCCAAGCATGGTATAAAACTTGAACCACGTAACAAGCTCGATTAGTGCTTTTCCGATGGGCTGGGACGCGTGCGGCTTCGTTCCCCTCTTCGGCCGCGTCGCCTATTCGGCGACGCGGCAGGTTCTTGTTGTGATTTCGGATGATAGACAACGCTTGGAAATACATCAATACCTCGAACGTTTCCGGTGGAGCAAGAACGAAGGCGCTTGGTTCCCGCGCTGCGGCGCCTGTAGTGGCGGCGCCTGTAGTGGCGAAGGAAGCATGTTACATCCAATAAGGAAGGTCTGCGGCACGATCCCAGAAAGGATGCAGTGCTCAACCCATTGCCCGATACGCTCATCCTGTCTTGAAAACTCGGCAATCGGTAATGCCAGACGAACAATCTGCTTGGCTCGCTCAACGTTCATCTCTGCCATGACGATTTCGGCAACATCCGCCTCGACTCCAGCATTCTTCGAACGACCGCTGAAGGCCATGCTGAGTCGACCTTGCAGCGCCGCAAATTGTTCTTCCGTGCCCTGCGCAACCCAAGCGCCAAGGTCCGCGTATGTGAAACCTCCCGGCTTGTCCGTCAAGTCTGCGAAACTTGAGTGGGCGAATAAATCCAGCAAGAGGCGGAGGAAGTCTTTGCCAGCGAGAGTAGTTTCGCGGGCGGCGCGACCTACGTTTCGACGTGTACCCATGTCACTAGAATCCTCCCAAGGGCTAGCGGGTTCGCGCAGAATTGGCACGGTTGCGTCGTCAACGATCGGATTGCTGTTGCGCCTGCGCTTATTCGTCATAATGGAATGAGTGGAAATTCGGTACAGGATGGCGACCGCTCGGCGAGACAGTCAAATTTGACGACGTATCTCGTGACGTTTGCACTCTTTCGTGAGGAACACTGGTTGATATCGAACGGAACAGAGTATACGGGTACACAGCACTGGAAAGGTCTTGAAACCCGTAACCGGTGTAGGTAATAAGTTGTGACGGATACGTGGTAGAGAAAAATATTAAAAAGATTGTGATTCCCTGTCTTTGAGTGTTGTACTGCACGGCCGCCATGGCGGCTGTGACTGCAGTCACATAGGTTGTCACAGGTGCATCACGCTTACCAGGTGAGCGACATCCGGACGGCCACTGGACATGGGGATGTCCAGCTCAGATGCATTGCTGGCCAGACCAGAAATTCTACAATTTCGGGCAGAAAAAATATTGCAAAAAACATCGATTTGGGCGGTCGATTGTGCCGTACGGCACATCCCCATCTCAAAAACATGTTCACATGTGCATGTTTTTGAGAATAGCCCAAATTTTAATTCAAATCAGGATGCAGATATTCGTCTTCTAGCATTGTCAGAACACATTCGTATAACCACATTTGGAGAACCTGAGCCCAGAGCTATCGGTTTTGGCGGGAGCTAAGCCATATCTCATATAATCAGTAACTACTTCCCGCCAGCTGAGTGGTGGAACCCCTGCTATTTCTACCAACGAGACATACGGGGTGTCAACTCGGCAATCGTATATGATTCGGGTGCTAAATTTATTCAAGAGACGAATGGGCTTCGAAAAGGAGCCCAACAACGTCTTCTTGTGATCCATGGGTATAGGACTACTCTATTCTTCTCCAGGCTTCCACCATAGCCTCCTCCACCACCTCCGTTAATGGATCGAATATCCGAACCGCACCTCAACATGTTTTTCTTCTCATCCATGGGTACTGACATCTCCGAGATGTGAGTCACATGTTCTGCAGGCTTCCACCGTAGCCGCCTCCTCCGCCTCCGTTAATGGCAACAATATCCGAACCGGACCTCAACATGTTTTTCTTCTCATCCATGGGTACTGACATCTCACATGTTCAACATGTGAGATGTCAGTACCGGAGAAGTTCTCCAGGCTTCCTCCGTAGCCACCTCCTCCACATCCGTCTGTGGGAATCAACAAGACATCACCACTGCGTCTTACCTTACATCCACATCTCTCCGGGATGAAAACGGACGGACGACATAGGGTTTGTTCCGCTCCGTAGACGTTTAGAATCTTGTTAGAAAAAATTAAACGAAAGAGAATGACATCTCGTCTCTGTCGCAATATGTTCCATTTTCAATTTCTCGGGTTGCACAACCATCAAGGCCTGGATCGAACCCTCTTCGATGGATAGGACAGATAGTGGAACGCTTTTAAGCCTGTGACCAAGCGGCTATTGATTGGTTGGAGGAAGGAAATTACAGAGGAAATATAGCTGAGTACGGTGCTCGCGATAGCTGTTAGGTTAAAAGTCAAATATGTGTTTCGACTATTTTTCGTACGGAAATGCCTTGGAAAAGACGATGCTTTGTCGTTCTCTTGGAGGGAGTCCGTTGCATTGCACTCAATTCGAGAGCATCGTCATGAAGGAGAGGATTCTTTCTGCTTGTTAGAATCGGTTTAGAGCAGATAGCTATTGCATTGCTGGCCAGCCCAGAAATTGTAGAATTTCGGGCAGCAAAAATATTGTAAAAAACCTTGATTTCAGCGGGTCGATTGTGCCGTACGGCACACCCCCATCTCAAAAACATGTTCACATGTGCATGTTTTTGAGAATAGCCCAAATTTTAACTCAAATCAGGGTGTCCCCCGGATAAAGGGGTGCTCGTAGCCGCCCCAAAAGCCGCCTAGCTTGATAACTGTAATTTTAACACATTACACATCAAGGACACTGCCTGCTTCACGCCACCTCGTCAGGTTTGGAGAGCCCGACTCGGGCCCGTTCCGAACGGACACTCACATCTCGATTGCCTCTCTTGCATTCCAGCGGTCACGATAGGTCTGTACCTAACAAAATTTCGTTTCTATTGTGTTATTATTTCCAGCGATTGGCGTTCACGACCATTCTTCAACGCAACGTGAAACCTACCATCCACATCACTCCAATACGTCAACGTCAACCATCTCTTTTCCTTTCCAACTCAACAACCATGGCGGATACGCATTTCAGCAGTTTGTTTTCAACGGTTTGCGGCGATCAAGTGAGCGCGTCAGCGGAGTCGCGCGGACTCAAGCGCGGCTTCGATGTCAATTTGTTCGCGGACGTGGACGGTGCGGCTGTGCATATTGGGACGGCTTCGGTGAGCACTGCTGGTGGCGATGTTGGCCTTCCGCGCACGCTGCACAACCACAAGCTGCCGGAAACCGACGAGGCGGACTATATCGTCGTGCGCAACATTGCGACTAAGGACAAGTTCAAGGACCTCGCGTTCCCGTACATGTTTGATGGCGCCGAGGGACCGCCGGAGACGATGGGTGGAGCATACGCTGCGGCGTTTTCCCCTTGGGATACTCGGATGGCGGAGAATAGCCCTAGCGACATTCGTACCCCTGCTGCAGCGTCAAACTTCAACGCAGCGACGAACCAGGCCAGCTCGGGACGGATGCCCAGTACCGGTCCAGCAGGCGAAATCACTGGTTCGGGGGGTACGAAGCATCCAGCACGCTCCGTCCCGGTTTCGGGAGGCACGAAGCGCCCTGCTCGCTCTGCTAGAGCCTCCAGTGGAGGCACGAAGCACCCTGCTCGCTCCAACGTCACCGAAGCTACTACGCAGGACGTAACCGAGGTGGACGACGAACCGGAGGTGGCGGAAAGCATTCGTGAGCAGCAGGGGACGCAAATTACGGTGCCCAAGTTTGTGACGTCGGATTACGTCGGAGAAGGAGCGACTGTGTTGGTGAGTCAGCTAGTGGAACCGGTCGTGACCCTTCGGGATGTGAAAGAAGACCACGTGGAGGACCTGCGCAACAATATGTTGGCGGTGGGGTATGTGAGCTCTTCGCGTATCACTGTGACGGTGCTGAGGTCGCAGAACACGCATCTGTCCCCCGACACGCGTCTGTTCCAGAATGGCCAATTCCATGCCAATGCAAACGTGACCGTGATCGACGGACTGCATCGTCTCAATGCTATGCATAGCATTGCGGATGACTTCACGCGCCTCACCCGTATGCACAGAACCAAGCTGCCACAGGACGCAAACCGCTTGCGCTGGGTTACTCAGCCTCTGGATGTGTACTGCCTTCGCCGCAAGGACGACAGTGATCTTCAGCCTCATGGGATCATCCACAAGAGTGCAGCGTCGAACCATACGACTGGGACGCAACTGACGGAGCGCTCCCTGGTTCGAATCTTGTCGTCCATCCAGCAGTTCATCCGTACGATTGCTGTTGCAAATAACGTGGAAAACGCTGGCGACTTGCGTGAGTCTGATGTCATCCGAACATTGTTCGAGGCGCAGTTCATGGGGATGATGAATTCAACGAACACGGCCCGGCGGTGGACGCGTTTGGCTATAGCAACGCTGAAGCATCCTGTTCTCGACGAAGTGTTGCGTGAGCTGAACAATTCCGAGCGCCGCAACGAGATTGGGATAAAGCAC
Organism: Asparagopsis taxiformis; assembly: GCA_030407315.1. Taxonomy (NCBI): domain Eukaryota; phylum Rhodophyta; class Florideophyceae; order Bonnemaisoniales; family Bonnemaisoniaceae; genus Asparagopsis; species Asparagopsis taxiformis. The sequence goes on along the minus strand of JALQPE010000069.1, from coordinate 74,712 downwards.
CTGGACGACAAGATAGTGCGCGAGTTGCTGGAAGAAAACTTTGTCTTCGTCTTGCGTGGTCTTTTGGAGTACTTGAACCCTGCTCATGGTGGACGTCCGGATGGACGCTTTGACGTGAACGACTTCTATACATACGTCCGTCGCGTGACTGCAATAGCAAATTCTCTGTACGCTGCGTATGGGCGCCCAAAGAGTATTATGCGCAAGTCATTTCTGAGCACAGAGATGGCAATTGGGTCGGTTAAGCAGCCGAAGGAGTTGCAATGGCATCTCACCAATGCCATTGCAATGTATAGAGGGGACGACCGGAGCAGTGAGGTTCGAATGCGACGGAGAACCACGCGTTTACAGGATTTGGAAACGAACTTGAAAGAGTTTTTCAATCCGACATTGAAGAAGAAGACGAAGGTGTGGTACAATTTATTCGGTCGACGCGCGCGCGCTCGTAACGACTGCGTCTGGCTGAGTCCGCATGCTTCCGCGAATTAGTTAGTAAGCGAGCGTACGCGTAGCGATTCCATTACGTGTCACGGCGCGCCTGCGCGAACGCGTGCGAACCAGCGAGCTTGGCGCCACGTGTAGCGCCTTTTGCGAATTTCCCTTTATTTTCCCTTTTTTGGGTTTTTATGACGAAAGTCTTTTTCCCAAATATTTCCTTTTTTTGCGTGCGAGCGAGCGGCCGCCGGCCGGCCGCGCAAGGACAACCTGTCCTAGGTAGTTAGCTACTAATGGTTGTTCTGCTTCGCACCTTACCAATAAACAGCCAACACCTTCGCAGCTACGAGCTAGGCGTTTAGCGAATCGCGAGGACCGATTGCGTTACAACGTTGCGTGCGGGTTGCTCACGATCGCCGACGTTCGCGTGCGCGCTGCGCATAAACCGATCGTCGAACCGCGTCGCACCGCGATAGCGCGCGTTGCGTCGCACGCCACTAGGCCAGGGATTTACGACCCCTGTGTGGATCGCGTTGTGCTCGAGTTTACTCGGTGATCTCACCCTGAGATCACGGCTTGCGCCGGCCCGCGAATCCCGTGTTGCGATCGTTCCCTACGCGTTCCGCCGTTGTACCACCCGTTCGCCAGCGCGACCGAGCGACGCGCGAAACGCAAGTTCAACCAGCGCGTTACGGTTCATCTCGCCCTGACACGGTTGCAATTCTAGAACTCCCTTAGCGATCGCCACCCCGGCTGGTCCTACATAAGGCTCGACGCAAACGCCGCCCTTCTGCTGCCAATGTGAGACTCACTCACAAGAAGCAGCGAAATGTCGAACATGAGCCTGCTTCGCATGGCATCCGCCGCCGTTCACAGCGACTTCGCTCGACGGGGAGCACACGCCTCGAGGAAGAAGAGCCGGTTGTGGTACAACAATCCGCCGGGGAAGAAGAGCAGGCCGTTGTTGATAAACCCACCGATCAACAACAAGCCACTGCTTCCGGTGATGAGGGTGACGAAGACTCCGCCCGTTCCCCCGATTCTGCCGTTGAGATTGTCCCCCAAGATAACCAACGTGCTGGTGCGACTCCCTCCAACCAAGAATCTGTCCATACCGCTTCGGACGAGGAAGACAAACAGGGTGCAGACGAGGGCCAAGTCGAAAGCAAGGGGGTCCGCGAAGTGACAATTACATTCACTGTTCCGGAAGGAGTGGAAGTCGATGAAGACGGTTACATCGTTCGTGACTCTCCTTCTGAACACGACCTCCTGTTCGACGACCGTATGCCATCTCTTCCTGAAGATTTCCAAGTCAAAGACCGAGCCGAAGGGCATCATCTGGCGCAGCGTCCCGCGGACGTCATCGCATCGGTGAGGGTTGGCTGTCTGCCCCCGATTGAGCTCAGGTTGTTATTGGAGAGTGTGGAAATCGATGAGGAGGGCAGAGAGGTGAGGTATTTGAAGCAAGTGGCGATGGACCCTGTGTTTGAGGGGCTGCATATTCCGGAACAACATCGGGCTCGTCATCTTGTTTTGGAGATCGACACCATCTATCCGATGTTTTTCGAAGCGTGGAAGATGGCTGCCAAGGCGATGTGTGAGCCTACATCGACGTTTCTACCCTTGAGGCTGGACTTCGCCCAGGTTGCGCGAATGTCTACAAGCTGGAAGGATTCGTATGAGGCCGGCACTGGTATGGCGTACTTCCACAATTGCCGAACGGAAATCAACGAGCGAGGGTATACGGTGATGCACAATTTCGCGGATGTAAGCTACCTCGATGCGTCGGACAAGTTCCCATTTGACTTGGGTCTCATGGAAGAAATTCCTAACCAGGAATTGTTTCGGTACTTCTTGGGAACATGGGAGGGGGAGCAGGTGCACAAGGACCCTGGGAACCGGCAGCTGTGGAGTCCCATTGTCAATACAGGGGACGATGAAACAGATGAGAAGAACCGGAATGAGGGGAGGGCTCGCTTCACGTCTACGCGCCACTGCCTGGTTGACTATGCCGAGAACGACGAGTCGCGTACCGACCGGTTCAAGTTTGTGACGCGACGAGCCCTGCTGGATGTGTGGTTGGGAATCCTTGTCCGGCTGATAGGGCTGGAGGAGTGCGGTTTACCGGGAGAAAAACTTGTCATGCCGGCATCTGGGGGACGGTTTTTGATAACGGGAAAGGGGTGTCCTCGGCAGGTCCCACACAATGATTTCCCTGTTCCTCCTCGCGACCGCAAAGATCAACTTCCGGGTTACTTTGTTATTGCCAACGGAGATGACCCATTCCCTATCTAGGTGTGTCCAGGGTCCCACAAGTACGTCTTTTCCAAAGCGCTAGAATTAGATATGTACGCCAAGACGATGAAGCTGAAGAAGGTAATCGTTCCACCATGTTCAGTCTTCATCGGTCACGGCCATGTACAACACGCCGGGGCAGGTCATGTCGACAGAGTTGTGTCACACACGACAACGAGGTATCACACGTATTTCAGGAATGCGTCGTATCCGATTCCCGACAATGTTTCGTTTGGTTTCATCAGGCGGTTGGGATTCGAAGAAGAAGTAATCCCCAATGCTCCGCGCCGGTCTGCCAGGCAAAGTCAACCGGCACCTGTCAATGTTCGCCACAAGACAGTTGTTCCCATCCCGGTCAAGAAAGATCGTAGGCCGAAGACAGGGCAGCTCGGAATGATGCGGATGAAGACGACAGAACGCAAGCCAGAACGCAAGCCTATAGCCTACACAATTAGTGATGTCCCGTTGATGGTTATTCTGCCGGGAGATCCTGATTATAGTGGGGACGAAGAGGAAGAACAATATTCCGACGGCTAGATAGCTTAACAACTACTACTTTAGCAAACAATTATCGAGAATATAATCATCTCCTTTATCACTTTCAATCTATGAACCTACTATAATGTACTTCCGTTCCATGCTTTCAAACTAGATTGTCCATTCCCTCGTGGGTTGGAGCATGATTTCCAGGACGATTCCCTCACATCTCTAGACTCGATGGTCTATGCTAGAAATAGCAGAACAATTGGGTTTGTACGTGCTTCATCGCCTACTTGCTTCCGGTAATGGGTGGACGTGCACGATACACGATCAACCTGAAATGGACGTCCGGTGGATGTCCAGCTCGATTGCACTGCTGGCCAGCCCAGAAATTCTAAAACTTCCGAAAAATCAATTTGGTGGCCCAGCATCTCCTGTGCCGAAAATTCCCGCAGTCACTTCTGATATACTATATCGTAGTAGTAATAGTCTAGACGTGTTTCGCACTTTTACGCATCAGGGAAGGCTGCACGGAAGGTTGAGACTACGCTACTTGTGTACCGCGTCGTCTGAAATAGCGAGTAGTGTTTGTTGTATAGTTGTGGAGTATGCGTCTAGTGGTTTGTAAAGCTTGCAGAACGGGATAGGGATGTGGGTGGCCCTATTTTATGAATACATGAGTACCAATATTCAGGGTTGACAAAGCGGAAAGCCATAGGCTCGTACATGTTTGAGATTGCATAGTGGAGAAAATATTTACATCGAAATTTACATGGAGCAGATGGAGGTTTTAAGGATGAGGTATGAGAGGAAGAAAATTCTTCTGTGGTATGAGGATGTGTTCTGTGGAGGGATGCAATCTTGGGATGGTACAGGGGGAGGTGGAAATGTACGGAGTGCGGGTTTAGAATGGAGTGTGATTCGGAGAGGAGTGCCGACAAGCATATTATGGGGATTGGGGAGACGCTGCGGGGTGTTGGGGTAGTGAGGGCGGAGGAGGTGTTTAGGTGGGACCGTAGGAGGGTGCGGTTGAAGGCCCCGAGAGGAGGGGTTTTCAGGAAACTGAGGAGAAAGAGGCGGGAAGGGTGTGGCGTCTGTTCTGGCTGTGGTGAGTGGGGATGTGATGGAGAAGAAGGGGGTTATTGTATTTGGGGAGGGAGGGGAGTGGGAGGAAGGGTGCGAAGTGGGGGGTTGATATGTGTTTCAGAGCGGGGAGGTTTCTGGGGAGACGGCGGGGGAGCGGGAGCGTGGGCCGGTGGTGGTGGTGTATACGGTATCGAAGATGCGGATGGCGTGGGGGCATGGAGCAGCTGAGGGAGGGCAGGGTGGAGCAGGTCGGGTACGGGATGGGGAGTGAGAGGTTTTCGAAGAGTAAGCTGCAGGGAAGTTTGTGGAGAGGGCGAAGGAGAGGGGTTGAGGGTAGAGGAGAGAGGGTATTGAAGAACAATACGTTGCAAAGGTGTTGGGGGAGAGCATGGTCGAGGAGATAGGGGGTGTTTTTCCCTATTCTGAGGTAGTATGAGGACTGGTTATACGAAATCTGTAGGGTAGAGCAGAAAAGTAGGTATGGAATGGAGGTGTGCACCGTGGAAGCGTGGATAGGTAGCTGAAAATGCGTGCTAAAGTGGTATTGGGGGTGTTTGAGGTACAGTACGGGGGAGGTGAGCACCAACAGGAAGGGGGTGTGAGCGAGAGGATGAAAAAATTAAAGACGAAATTGGAGTCGACTGACAAGTAAAATAGAGTGGTCGCCATGATGGATGCGGACATCCATGTCGAGCACGGCGGCAGAAATTTCTGGGGTCGAAATTTTTGAATTTCTGAACCGGCGCCCGTCCTAGGTTGACATAGACATGGTGGAAGTCCATCCCGAGGGGGACATCCGTGGTACTAGAAACAATGAATGTCGTCCTAGTAATACTAGACGTACTAGACCGCATGGACGTCCGGTTCTAGGCGGACATCCAAAAATACTGGAGAACATGGACGTCCGCCTAGTAATACTAGGTGTACTAGAGGTTGTGGACGTCCGCGTCCATTTCCGAGAACACAGATTTGTAGGTCCGGGTGTTGAGAGGTATCCTCCCGGGACGGCCGGGGAGGATTGCGAGTTATAGGCGCGCGAGCCTTCTTCGTAACTCGGATCGCTTCCGCTCGGCGGAGCGGAACGTCTGGCGACGATTTCGTTAAATACTACGACAAACGAGTCGAGTCTTCCCTCCGCGGCGGAGAGGCGGTTTCGTAAGCCTTCGTTTTCCCGTTCGAGGGTCGCTGAGCGTTCACGTAACGCAGAAGCCTCGCGCTACGAGACTCCGAGTCTCTGCCTTACGGCTTCGTCGACGGCCGCGTCGCTCGCCCTTTCGATGTGACCCCGAAGGTCTTCGTACACTACATGTAGTGCCGTGGGAGTCACGTTCCCTTGCTCGAGCTGACCGCGCGTTGCGGGGTCCATACCCAAGGACTCAAACGGGCTTACCGTACGTGGTAGCTGGCCGATCGCCTCGATATCCGGCGGGATAGATCGATCGGTCGCGAAGATCGCTTCTGCTGACAAGACCACATCGGCTTCGGCGTCCGCTGACGTTAGCAACTGTTGCCTGGCCGACGTATGCGAATTAGACATAGCGTAATTCATAGACCGTAGTCTTTAGCACGTAGCTTTCGTAACGTAAAAGAGCTCAACCTCGTTGGTTGTCGTTTTGCTCGTAGCAACTTCTAGGTCGGAAGACCAGTGTGGTACTTAGTTCTAGAGTAGCTGGTACGAGCCAGTGGGCACGCTGTCCTTCGAACGAAACAACGAAACAGTGACACCCGCTGGTGTTTGACTGTATTGGTAGAAAGGTAGAAGGTAGAGAGAGTAGGTTAGCGAGTAGACACGAGCGTCACAACGCAACAGTCCACGCGAGGATTACGTCACCAAACGAGGTGGTACGTCACCGGAGGCGCTCTCAACCAAACCCGTAGGCACGACACGCGATCAGCCTCACGTTTGACAATGGGCAGGGAGTACGCAGCTCGACGGAGACGAAGCCTCGTTAGGCGTAAACGTAAACGTAAAACGTAGAAGTCAGTCGTAGACTAGAGCACGTTGCCCGATCGTTAATTGTCCCCTTCAAGGGAAAGTTTCCCTCCCGGCACGTTTCCAATACCTATTTAGCCACGATGGCATCGCATTACAGTGTAAACACTGCTCGTAACGTCCCCGAATTGGAAAGGACCTTGTGGGTCGCACGTGGGGACCCGTTGGTCCGTTGGCCGCGTGCCAGTTCGTTCGCTGCACACGTGTGCCGGTTGCGCGCACGCTCGCGCTAGCAATGTTCGTACATTGCTGTTATCGCTAAGATCCGCCGAAATTCGAATTCCGCGGAAAACGTAAATATTTGCCATTTTCGAATTGGCCACGTATACTACAGGCACACCAGCTCTCGTCGTACGTTTCTTCGTCTTTTTTGGTGAACTGTCCAGCGCTGGTTCACTTCCAATGGAAGGGTTTTGTGTAGAGACGTCATTGGTGCCTGGTTCTCCTGTTGCTCCAGTGGCAGACGAAATCGGGAATAGAAGTGAAGGATTGACCTCGGCCATCTGTTATTAATGAGCCCGGGCAGTGGTGAGGAGTCGCTTTGCGTTGAGTACGAATATTGCAGAGGAGACTTTCCATGCAAACAGGTGTGTGCACAAATATCTTCCCATGAATACTATCTCATTACAGTTCCCTTATTTCACAACTTTTGATTTGGCGGAGAGGTGAAGTGGTAGACTTCGCTTTATAAGATGACTATCATAAAGTGGCGAAGTGGTGGAATGCGATTTTCCGGATGGACCCAATAAACTGAGCACTAGACCGCAAACTCAGTTACCTAGACTTCAATTAAAGATCAAGTTATTTCCTAAATACGGAGTCATTTCGAGTAGAACTGTGTGATTTCTTATAAATATAGCTTTTGAGCATAGATTGACTCTTTCTCAAAAACACTCATTATTTTAGAGTTACAGTAAACCTAATCAAAAATTAAATATTTTAGAAAATTTCCAGATCTTGAGCAAACCCTTGGCACGCTGGTCTGCTGGATGACCTGTAACTTGTTCTTATATTATTGGCGAATAATCCAAAATCAGAAAGTGGTGCTCGGGCATTGGTCTCGAGTTCAAATCCCACTGAGTTGCCTGGTCCTGGGTAAATGCTGTCATATGGATGACTTGTACTGGGGGTGAAATGTGTGTACGGCACAAAGTTCGTTGCATTCGTCACGCATGAATCTCTCTGGTCCACCAATTCATGCGCACTACTAGCCCCCTTACAGTACAACGAACGGCTCAACGCCATTTCCAGCATTCAGCTTCAGCGATGGATCCAACAACTCTTTCCCCCCGGGACATGTCAGATCTCCTACACTGTTTTTGATCGAATTTGTGTTTGGTATAACCCCAGGATATCACTTCTAGAGATTTCTACCCTCATTTACTTGCTATCAATGCAGGTGGGCTGCGATCTATCTAAATGATGTCATCACCATCCTCCTCCTCAAACTCCATTGTAAGCCTACGCATAGTTCTACGCCTATAAGACCTCTGCGAAATGCGCCTCTTCTGTGCCCGCTGAGATCCTATGTCATACAAGTAATTCTGAAGAGCATCATAGAACGACAAATCTTCAGCACGAAGTGGGTTGAACTTGATATGCAGATTAGTCAGTGCAAGGCACATTTCAAATATCATATCGTAGCTGTCTTCCTTCCACCTGTACTTGTTAGTCATCACACCCCACAGGCTAGACAGACGACCGAAAAAATTTTCTACGATGATGCGATCACTTGAAATCTCATTGTTCATCTGTATCTCACTGAGAAAAAGGTCCCGAATGTTAGGCTTTTTCATCGGATGAATCAGCCTGATGTGATGCGCCGCTCCTTGATATCCCTTGTCTGCTAGTATGCCCCACTGATCGGGATATTTAGAAACAAGATATCCATCATCTTCCACTTCGGATGATTCATTTTTTCTGCAATACCAGTTCATGAAATTCAAGTTTATCATAAAATATATCAATGTCATTAATAGACCCTGCAAAGTGCGTAGTGCACCCAATGGCGAAGCCACGTGGAATGACTGAAACTTCAACCTTGTACCCGTACAGCTTGTGCTTGCCGCTAAAGTATGGCTTAGATTCCTGTATATTTCCAGTTTGGCGATTCGTCTGCTGGAATGTGACATCAGTGGCATACCTACAGTATGGGAACTTGGAAAACGTTTTGTTTTCTTCAATATCTTTTTCCATACTGTATTTGGCCCTTAGTTTAGCCACGAGCACCTTATAAGGCTCTCCTGACACCACTTTGAGGAACCCGATGATAAGCTTCTCAAATGCTGAGCCCTTGATTTTGAACATCCTCCCCATGTAATCCCACGTGCCACCGTGCTTGAGTACTGAAAGAGTCATGAACAAGACGTCCTTTGGTTCTTGGTCAGACTTGCGGCCTCTTCCAACGTTCCACTTGGACTTCACATGATTAGCAATAGTCTTCCAGAGTGATCCAAATTCGGATGGTGTAAAATTTGTCGTCTGTTTGATAGCCTCTGTGCCTTCTTCCTCGAAAAATCCATCCATCACGGGGCTGGATGACTTGTCTTCATCTGCGCTCTCTGGGCGCGGACGGTCTTGGTACGCCGTAATTCGCTCCCTGCGCTCCTCAGATACTTCAGAAAGCATGCGCAAGGCGCGGAATTCATCGGAGCGTTGCATCGTTGGAAAATTGAAGATTGGTGATATGAAAGAGTTATGAGTGTGGTGAGAGAGTGTTGATATTGTTGTACAAGGTAAAAGACTCTATTTATACGCTAAGAAGCATCTTTTTCTAGAGGAACAGATCTTCTCGGAGTTGATCTAGTGCTCAGGAAGAGATGCGTGAATTAGGAAATAGGTCGGTCTTTGATCAAATACTGGATTTTTGATGATTTGGTCAATTTACCAATAAAAATGATATTTTTGATCATTTTTTGTTTTTCTTGGTCGTTTTCCTTGTTCTCATGAATAAACTAATGTAATTGAGCATATTTTCAATAACTGACTGAAAGCTCTACCGCTACTCGCAACGTGCACTAGACCTCGTATTCAAATACGGGGTATTTCCTTAAAGATCGAGTCATTTCCTAATTGCTTCATCATTTCCTGCATTACAAACTAAAATAAAAAATTTGTATATTTTAATCAAAGGTCCGTCAAGTAGGAAAATACGCAAACATTTCAAAACTACTCAGTACAAAAAGTATTCCCTTTTCTTTAACAAAATACAGGGTGTTTGCCAATACCCTCCCGCCCTTGGTCGAGGCTGCTGGCATACTCAGCTACATATTACACTGTAAGTCCATCCTGAAATCAGACAGTGCACTGACTGAGTTTCTCAGTTCGAATCCTGTCACGTTGATTGCTCTTGGGTAATTGCTGTAATGAGGATGATTTGTACTGGAAGGTGAAAAGTGTGTGCGGGACAAAGTTCGCTCCAATGCTACGCTGGAAGCTTGTCCAATCAAACTACTCAGCACACTACTAGCCTTCGAACAGTACAATGAACGACTAAATGTCATTTCCTGAATGCAGCTTCCACTATGGATGTAATCAACGACAAAGTTTTTTTCAGAGCCTGCCCCTACCTGAAAGGGTTCGAACATCGAATTTTTACTGGTGAATCAAGTCTGGAGCATGGTCAACCCTACATACTATCATATCCAGGCAAGTCATCAAACTCCATCGCCAGCCTCCTCCTTACCCTGTCCCTATAGAGCTCCTGGGAGCGGGCCCTCTTACGAGAGATGTTGTCTCCAGTATTGACAAGATAGTTCTGTAGCGACTTATAGAAGGACTGGTCACTGTCACGAAGCGGATTGAACTTGACGTGGATGTTTGTCAGTGCCACACAAGTACGGAAAACCAGATCGTATGTGTCTTCGTTCCACTTGTACTTGTTGGACATGACAGTCCATGAGCTTGACAGGCGACCAAAATAGTTCTCCACAATAATTCTGTCACTTGACAGCTCCTCATTGAACACCTTCTCGTCAGCAGTCAGAGTCCCATTAATTGGCTTCTTAACTGGATGAATCATCCTGATGTGTCTTGTTCCTCCCTGATATCCCTTGTCACCGAGTATGCCTGTGGGACACTGCGCTTCTGCAGGGGGCGAGCATGCAAATTAATTGCATCAAAAACAGCTAAGGAGCTAGGGAGGATCGCTGAGCGGTCGCGAGTGCGTACGGACGTGGCTGAAGGATCGGGAACAAAGGTAACGGGCGCAGCGAGCGATGGATCCGAAGGGTTGGCGCCAATCTTAACTCGAATTCACGGACACGTGTATTAGCGCGGGGGACAGCAGGGACGCGAGCCTTTCCACGCGTGTACGCCGGCGCGCGTACACGTCACTCTACACTAGTAGCGACACTATTAGCTATAGTGTCAATATTAGTTTACTGTAGTAGAAGTACACGAAAAGTGTCAGTGTAGTGGGGAATTTGTAGGGACCACAAGGTCCACCCCACTGGTTGGCCAGGACCATCGGTCCTGGCCAACCGAGATCCGACTTTAACGTATTTAGTACGGTGACTCACCGCAACGGATGCAATAAAGTCAGCACTATTGTGGACTACATCCTATTCGCCTGGAAAGCGCTTTACAGCCGCTCTTCAGCGCGCAACCTCTCTCGCGAGAGTAGATCTACGATTCCCAATCGTGTTCCGTCGCGCGTGAACCGCACGACACACCGCGACGCGCCGTGACGCCGAGTCACGGCTGTGCAGGAGACTCCTACCGCGAGGTAGTAAGACCAGATCCGGTGCTGGCAGTCGCGCACCCCATCCGGTCCGACTCGCACAAGGAGATACTCCGTTCGGAGGATTCACGAGCCCAGCTAACCTTTAAGTAGGTTGGGGACGGCAGACCGAAATACTCCTGGTCGGAGGAATCTCGTGGAAGACCCGCTCTACCACTCTACCGATTTCTTAGTCGAAGGCCGTTGCAGGACTCGATCCTCGAGTATTACTCATTTTCCTCCTTTCGGAATCCGGCTGATCACCGCCGATTGGAGATCATTTCTACTGCGTACTCGCTGGATCGGGGCTTTCCTCGTTGTCGCTTGCGCTACTCCGTTTCCGGAGAATTCTATCGCTTCGCAGCGAGAAATAAGTCCTACATTTGGTCTCTCGACCTAGAAACGTGATTCTACGAGTTTTCTCGGACCCTCAGTTGCTAGAACATCTTCGCCGCGTGGGCTTGGTACACCGCTAATCAGCGTTACAAGAGGATCCATCCGTACAAGGAGAGGTACGAAGAAAGTCGAAACGGGTACGCCCGGAGTCGCAGGTTACTGTAAATCCGACCTCGAGTCGTGTGTAATAACCGTCGACAGACGTTAAACCCTTGGAGAAGAATAACCTCAAAGTTGGAGAACTACTCATTTGTGAGAAGAAAATGGCCCCCGGAATCAACGATCCGACGGCCAGCTCACTTGCCAGGGAAAGAAAATCCCTGGCCGCGGCTGACAACAGCCGCTCGAGGGGAGGTTCGGTGAGTACGCCTCGAGCATCCCCTCGTCGAACGCGCGCTAGCGCGAGGAAAAAGAAGGCCGCGTCGGCGGCCTCAGCAGGCGCTTCGCCTAGATCGCCACTACCCGTGGTAGGGAAGGCCGACACACTTGGAAGTGTCGACACGGGACCGGGCGCCGAGCCCCTTACCCTACCACCGGTAGCTCCGTTTCCACCCGAGGAAGCGCGACCGACGGCAACCGCGCCAACTTCTACCCGGACCGAGGGGCATGACGACGGGAAGCGAGTGATTCGCAACGCTCCCTTTTCCGTCGACCCTCTACCCAACTTGGAGTTGACTGCATTACCGTCTAGCGGGCTGTTTTCGGACCGACCGCCGAAGTTGCCACCGTTGGCTGTTGCTTCGAGCAGCAAGGTGACACAAAAACCGCCCATTCCTGACGTTAACAGCATGCGCCATTTCCGGGTCGTTGCCCGCGAAATCGCTCGCGAGGAGATCAAGCTGGACCGGGATATACACCCGCAGCAATCCTACGAGGATATGCGCGCATCACTCATTTCTGAGATTGTTCCGATCGTAAGTCGCCACATGGAGACCAGGGTCGTGGACGGAGTTTACGAGAAACTCCGTGCAGCTTTCCAAGCTGAATTACCCCTTTTCGTTAGGGATGTGGTCTTGGATATGCAGGCAAGCCAGCCTCCACAGAGCCCACAGTCCCGTCGGAGCGACGTGAACGTGCGTGAGGAAGCTCCTCTTTTGGCACCCGCCGAACCGCCCATACAGCGGGAAGTTACTCCCGCTAGGGGGGATAAGGAACACGAGGCAGCCCGCCGTTGGGTCGCCCTCATGCGCGAGACTACCGCCAATACTCGTATGGCGAGAGACTCGCACCTGGGGGAACATCAAGACTCCTCCTACCCCGGGCTAGAGGAAATCAAGCCGCTGAACGAGCGTTTCACCAAGGCACTGTCGTACCGTACCTACCGTCTGCGTAAGCGCGACGAACGGTATGACGACGAAGTCGCCCAGAGGTTGGCCAAAACAGCTCGCCAGCTGAAACACGTGATGACGGTACCGCTCTTCACAGGAGAAGACCCAATCGCTGTCCTAGCGTTTTTGAAGAATTTCAAGTTCGCTTGTGACGAGACGGGAGTTGCTGAAGGCGCTGCACTCCCACTCATGAAGTATTTCATGGCGGGAGAGGCCAGAGAGACGATGCTCTCGTATGTCGGTCGAGGAACCGGGTTTGCGGATGCGAGACCCGGTATCGACATAATATACTCCTACCCAGAGGCAGTAAATTGGTTGCTACTAACGTACGCCAAAGAGTCAGTATTACAAACTGCATATCGGCAGGTGACTCAAATGCGCCAGGGAACGGGCGAAACCGAAGAGCAATTCGCCTTTCGGCTGAGGAAGGAGGCTCTCCGATGTGGAGACGCCTTCCTCGAGCGCTCTTTGATGGCTATTTACATCGACGGTTTTTCGTCTTACTCCCAACACGTGGTGAGGGACGAGGTGTCAAGGAACCCCCGCATCTCGTTCCAGGACGTCCGCATGCGTGCGCAGAGTTTGGGCGACACGGCGCGAGAGACGCACCGCCACTATACTCGCGTGAGGAATAATGTAATTCCGGAACGCACCCCGAGGAAAGTGACGACACGCCGAGTGAATACCATTTCATTGGAGACGGAGCCTCACGAAGATGCCACTGGAAGTGGGGAAATATTCGCCGTCGGCATGGAAGGAGAACCACCGCTCTCATCGGAGTCCCCGGCATCTTCGCTCACAAGGGGCTCCAGCGGGGTGACGCGCCGGGAGGAACGTACTACGTTCCTGGGTAGTACCCCGCCAACGCAGCGTCAGCTGGAGTTGAACCTGTCGGACAACATACAGTCCAACGAAAGGAGGGTGGAAGGCTACAACCGGCCGACCAGCCGTACAGAATACCCGAAGACAGCGTACCCCCGTCCGCAAGGGATGAGAAGGACACACGTCAAGTGTCTAATCTGTCGCAAGACAGGACATGTCATGACGCAATGCCGGTTGTTGCCTCGCGAAGTGCGTATGACGATCAAAGACGCGCAGGTCAAGGATCCATTCAACCGCCAAGAATTGGAGCAGCTCCGTGCTCTGGTCGTAGAGCCGGATACTAATACTCCCCTTGGTGGAGAGGAAGATCACTCAGATGGTGATAGTGATGCATGGTCAGATGCCGCCCCTCACCCGGAAAACGGGCTGGAGGAGGTGATGTAGGGGAACCGCCTCCGTACTCTACAACGCTCAGTAAAGCGGTACTCGCAAATTTGCCGCTGATGAGCGTTGAAAAAGTCGATCGGGAAATTACGGCCCCCGGACGACTTCCCCCTGATGCACAGGAACCGCCTGGGAGGCTCGTGACTACAGGAAGTAGGAACGTAGGCCAGGCCGTTTCTGTGTTAGCCGTTGGCACACGGAACTACCGTGTGGACGCCATGTTGGGCGTATCCAAGTCAAGCTACAGCTATTTGGCTGCTGTGCTGGACACAGGCGCGAGCCTCAGCATTCTAAGGCAAGGCTCGCTGCCTTTCGACTGGAGAGAGCGGTTTTCAGTTGATAAACTGTCTGCGAACGTGAAGGTCGTAGACGCGAATGGCCGACGCATACCACCCGTTGCAGTGGTGGTTATGCAAATATTGGTTGGTCGTTCTCCGCTTAGACAGCGCTTCCTGGTTGTGGAACATTTAGCAGTACCCTGCATTCTGGGGTGTGATTTTATCGATACCCACGTTTAGGCGATATACCCTCGGAAGCGAGTATTTGTGCTGCAACACAACCAAGAACGTATACCGATAGGGTGGAGTAAGGCTCCGCCCCCGAAGACCCCGAACGGAGAAAAAGCCTCGGCCAAGCCGAAGCAATTCTCCATTCGAGTCGCTAGACCGGTCATACTTCCATCCGGGAAGGTGACTAAAGTGGCTGCCGTAGCCAACGACTCGGGCACGAGGGTTCTGATACCCAAGAAACAGCTTCTCAACTGGAAGGGAGTGCAAATGGCGAATGGTATCGCCACGGTAAGGCCGCTCCTGCCGTTCGATGTCGAAGTTGCAAACTTCGGGAAGAAGGAAATCCGTCTACCAAAGGGTATGGTATTGGGTACCACAGACGGTCCCCCAACTGCATTACTCCTCGTCGGAGAGGAAGGGGACCATAGCCCCAATGACGCACGGCCCACCAGCGTCACACTAATCCCCACTCATGCCCGAGAAGAAAGCAACCGTGAGGTCGAACGGACTCCCGATTGGAAGGAAATTGTCTGCAAAACCATGGAGTTATCCGACACTTCTTTGCAGAAGGAGATAGTCAAGATGCTGGAAAAGCACGCCTCCATGTGGAGTGGGCACCTGGGGGAGATCTCTGCGACAGAGCACCGTATCGAGCTCAAGCCGGATACGAAGCCAGTTCGCCAAGCCCCATACCGAGCGGGACATAAGAACCGCGAGATTATCACTGCACAAGTGCAGGAGATGTTGAAGGCTGGGGTTATCGAACCCGCCCAGACGGAATGGGCAAGCCCCGTGGTTGTTGTTCCGAAGAAGGACGGCTCGTCACGTTTCTGCGTGGATTATCGCCGGCTGAACGCAGTCACCGTCAAGGACGCATATCCAATACCGCGTATGGATGACTGCATAGACTCCTTGGGGGAGGCAGCGATATTCACAACGCTCGACTGCAATAGTGGGTACTGGCAAATTCCCATTGCCGAGGAAGACAAGGAGAAGACGGCCTTCACGGCGCACGTTGGCTCCTACCAGTTCATTCGAATGCCATTCGGTTTGACGAACGCCCCCGCGACGTTCCAGAGGGCGCTCGATATCCTCCTGTCAGGAGTCAAGTGGCAATTCTGCCTTGTGTACCTTGACGATGTCATCATCTTCTCTCGCAACGAGAAGGAACACGTCCATCACGTGGACACCATACTGGCAATTCTGCGGCAAGCAGGAGTCACGCTCAAATTCAAGGAGAGCGAGTTCTTCCGGAAGAGCGTCGACTACCTCGGCCACAGAATACGGCCGGGTAAGCTGGAAGTCTTGTCTACCGGCCTACAGGCGATTCAAGAATCGGCATACCCGAAGACGCAGACGCAATTGCGTAGCTTTCTGGGTTCTTGCAATGTCTATCGGAGATTTGTGCAATCCTACGCCAAATTAGCGTCTCCGTTAAACGAACTTCTTAAGAAGGGCATGCCTGTGGAGTTGGGCCCGCCGACCCAGGAGCAGTTTAGCGCCTTCGAGGCATTGAAGACGGCATTGGTGTCGCCACCAGTCCTCTGCCTCCCGCACGCTGGACGGCCCTACACGTTGGACGTGGATGCTTCGGATGGACAGATGGGTTGCGCCCTGCTGCAACAGCAGGACGACGGCATACTACACCCGGTAGGATATTGGAGCAAGTCTTTGTCTGATACCCAACGCCGGTACTCCACGACGGAGAAGGAATGCCTCTCCGTGTTCTGGGCAATTAGCTTACTACGCCCCTATCTCGAGGGAACACGGTTTACCGTGAGAACGGACCATAATTCACTCACGTGGATCTTGTCCATTACTCCATCGGAGGGAAGACTCGCCCGTTGGCGGCTGAGACTCTCTGAGTTTGACTTCGACATCCAGTATCGACCTGGGATCAAGAATGTCGTACCGGACGCATTGTCTCGGATCGAGACTACCGGCGAGGACCGTACCCCATTGGAGGAAGACATACCGACGTTCTTACTCCAAGAAGGGGAGAGACAGAACCCGCCCGCGACCGAGGAAGAGGGTTGGCATTCCCTCATGGACATGTATCCAGAACCGTTGGACCATGCTGTTCCCTGCTTAATAGCGGTACAGGATATCGTCCCTGAGAATATCTCGGAGAACGAGTGGATCATGGCACAGTCTCACGACTCTCTTTGCCAAACACTCCTTTACAAGAGTGGCTCCGACGCGGACTCTCCATACTCTTTAACAGAGCAAGGGATACTCGTACGCCAGTCCCCCTCTACGGGGGAGCGTCAGGTCGTTGTCCCCGAATCTCTTCGGCCAAGGCTACTGCATAGCTACTATTACTCTGCGGTGGCAGGTCATCCAGGCATAAGAAGGATGTACGAGACCCTTAAACAGGGTCTGTACTGGCCAACGATGATCGTGGATGTATACGCCACCGTGCGGGGATGCGAGACGTGCGCGAAGGACCGTATTCAACTGTCCAAGCACACTAACCCGCTCAAGCTATTTCCGGCTGTGAAGCCGCTAGAGGATGTGGCAATCGACCTCATGGGGCCACTGCCGAGGACTTCACGCGGTCGCGTGTACGTTCTTGTCATAATGGACAGGTACTCCAAGTTGTGCCGACTGGTGGCCATGCGCTCGATACAAGCGCACTTAGTCGTGAAGGCATTCGTTGAAGAATGGGTATTCACGTACGGGGCACCACGTACCATCCTTTCGGATAATGGTCCACAATTCCGCTCGAAGGCGTTTGTCGATGCATGCGTCATACTTGGCGTCAAACCGATGACCACCACCACTTATCACCCGCAGACAAACGGGCAGGTGGAACGATTTAATCGGACGCTCGCATCCATGCTGAGACACTGCGTATCCGATGACCATCGTAATTGGGACGAATATTTGCCTGTCCTTGCATACGCGTACAATCGCTGTATACATCGTTCGACGAATACTACACCATTCGAGTTGGTACTGACACGCCCGCCGCCAAAACTCGGCTTGGCAGAACTACAGCTGGAAGCTGACTCCGTTACCTGGACACGGGCGACGTGGAAGGACCGCCTACGCCACCAATATGCTAAGGCGAATAGGTCTCTTGCGAAGATGCAAGCCCGCTACAAGAGGGATTTTGACAAGGCGGTCCGGTCACCGAACATACGCCTACGCGCGGGAGATCAAGTTTACTTAGACCTCCGCAACACGCCGCAGGAGACAACGATACTCGGTCGAACGAGGAATAAGTTAGACTTCCAGTCCATGGGTCCGTATACCGTCATTTCTAACCACGGCCACACACTGGATGTGATGATAGATGGGATACCCGAACGGGTAAGTTCGGACCGCGTACGACCAGCGGCCAACACTCCCCTGGAGGAGAAAGACAACCTGGATGTTGGCGGTGACACACCCGCTAGGGTTGAGGAAAGGGACGGCGTCCCCTGCGTGGAGCCGGAGAGCCAGGGCGAAACTCCCCTCCCCCACTCGCCAGTGAGGGTGGAGAGCGACGAGGCCACTAGCCACCGTGATGGTTTGCCCGACCAAGAGGTCCAAACCGCGCCCACAGCTGCTAAGCTGAGCGAGAATTCACGCCCGCTAGGGCCTACAAACGACCGGCGAGGTGTCGAGGCAGCCACCCTGCGTAACGAGGAGGGTGACGCCTCCAGCGGTCCCCACGAGGACGCTAATCCGGACGATAATCAGTTCTTCAAGGATGGTGCAAAAGATACGCCAGAGGGCACGAGCAGCAGCTTAAGTCATCCTGTACCGGGTGAGAACCCACAGGATGCCGGCCCCCGCAAGTCCCCTACGCGGGACTCGCGGGAGCCTCGCCGCTTCTCAAGATGGAAACGCCGACAGGCTAGGGCGACAGCCATACCAGCTAAAGAGCTGAATGAAAACGAGGACGGTGGGTGCTCGACGCGCGAGTACACCATTGATGACCTCCAAGAGGAGCGAGTTGATGACGCTGGAAATTCGCGTTTTCGCGTGCGATGGCTCGGCTATACACCCCAGGCCGACACCTGGGAGCCAGAGACCAATCTACCGCCAGCCATGGTTGCGCGCTTTCGGAGGCGGATCGAGCGGCAGCGAGCGCGCCAAAATCGGCCTAATAACCGCCGCCATGCGCGAGTGGCGCTTGTGGCCAGCGTGCATCTATATTAAATTCCGAAATTTTGGAATTTTTGCGCACCACGTTGCATGGCCACGCCGGCCTGATCAACGGTGCCACGTGTGGAGGGAGCTCGTTGCGCGCGCACGCGGAAATTAAAATTTGGAAATTTCCTAATTTTTGCAAATCCACGGTGCATGGCCACGCCGGCCACCCGTGCCCACCAGGCGCGAGCCTGAGATATCTGGCACGGACGATCGCCAGCAATGCTGTCCCAGGTGGGCCGTGCCCCGGCGCTAATCAGTTGATTTAGAAACTGACCGCTGGGACGGAATGACCTTGACGCTCCACACGGTGCGCATCTACGTAGACGTGTTGCACCACGGAAAGCGCTTGGGTCGAGCGTCATTCACGATTGTCAAGTCGAGGAGGGTGCGTTCTACCTGCTGCGCGCACCTATAACGGGCGATCACCCGGGATACGAGTCACCCTAGCGAACAATACGGGGGAGACTATGCCGCTTTTCCGGTTTCGCTACCGGTAAAAACGCCCCAGAACCGGGATGGTGAAAAGGGTGCAACCCACTCCTGTGAAAAGTACAGGCAATGGAGTAAAGGGGGTAATGTCTCCCGATATGTACAGACGCTAGTCTGAGGAAAAGTGGCGAGTCGGACGGCTTGTCCAGTCCGGCTGGAAGTCGGCTGACGGGCTCGCGATCGCGTCATTGGACATGCCCGGGCAACGCAGAGTGTACCACGTGCCTCGGGATGCGCGAATTAACTACGGTTCGTAGGCTCTAATACGGGCTAAAATTTGCGAGTTGCAAAAATTTGACTAAGTCAAAATTTTACCACTCCAGGTGGGCATCTGAAAGGGACGGCGTCCCACGCCTAAGTCAAAGGGTGGTTTTTACTCCGACCTCTGGGTGCAAATACGACTTGCGGACCGAGTCCGGCATCGCACGTTAGGCCT
The DNA here is from genome assembly GCA_030407315.1 of Asparagopsis taxiformis. Lineage (NCBI taxonomy): Eukaryota > Rhodophyta > Florideophyceae > Bonnemaisoniales > Bonnemaisoniaceae > Asparagopsis > Asparagopsis taxiformis. The sequence continues at coordinate 55,136 of JALQPE010000069.1, read as the reverse complement.
ATTTTTACTGCCTCCGCAGGAATTCGGCCAACGGCGCCCTCGCAAGTTGCGTTCGAAGTGCGGCAAACGAGTTGACGTCTACACGCCCAAGTCGAAAGGTGGTTTTTACTTCGGCTACCAAGCGCGGATGCGACACGCTAGCCGGGCCCAGCAGTGCCCGTTAGCCCCTTTTTCACTGCTTCTGCAGAAAGATGGCCAAAGATACCATCACCAGGTGCATCTGAGATGCGGCAAAACGAGACGAACGCACCACGACCGAGTCGAAGGCCATTTTTTTATTCCGGCTGCTAGACGCTAATAAGACTTGCAAGTCGAGTTGGACACCGTGTCTTAGGCCCTTTTTCACTGCTTCCGCAGGAATTCGGCTAACAGTGCGACCTCACAGCACGTTTAGGCGCTTTGTAACAGACCAAATCGCGACACGCCTAAGTCGTCAACTGGTCTGCACGTAAAGTGTATGACGTCCATACGACTGTTAAGTCGGAACAAGGGACTCGTCTTGGGCCTATTACCGCTGTTTCTACAAAAAGATGAAGGACGATGTAGCCCTGAGGGGCATCCAACTCCCACAGATGTTAATCTGGAATTCGACTCATGGCACCCCCTGCGTCTAAACGCTCTTTTTGCTTCGGGTGCCCTCTGTTACCACGACTCAAGAACTAAGCACGGAGTCATATTCACCGTCATTCAGGACTGCTATCGCAGGAATACAAAGCCGCTAATGCAAATTCTCGTCTGGACGTGTAAATGCAAAACTGAGCGTGGCTAACTCTCGAATGCACCTGTATCCCTTGCACCTCATCCCTCTGGTTCCCAACTGGCTATTTGCTGGACTGTGACTACAGAAAGGGGGAGACGTTAACTACCCCCAACGACATGTTGTTTTGACAAAACACATTTATTGAGAGGTTTCTGATGACTATCAGGGTAAAAGGCTAAGAGCTGACAACTAGCTACTTAGCCGAGCGACGTGCGCGAGTACTACGAGCCCCACGCGTGCTACGCGGAGCTACTGCCGGAGGCGGAAGGGCTTCTTCCTCATCGGAAGACTCACGCAAGCGCTTGCGGACCCGAGGCCTACGAGCCGCACCCGCCGGTGGGATCGACGCACCCCCGCGAGTTCGCGCCCCAACCCTACGTCCCGTAGTCTCAGACCCGTTGTTCACCGCCGCAGGAGTGTTAGCGGCGGCAGTACGGGAAGCCGAGGAGCCCTGCGACCCCGCTACCGAACCTTGGGGGCCCTTCGTCGCACTACCCCGCGCGGTGCCAGAAGAAGCACCCGCTGAAGCATTCTTCGTTGCTGAAGCACGTGGTGCGGGTCCACTCCTGGGGTTGTTGCGACCTGTAGCCGTCACCGTGGGCGTGGGACCGGCAACCGGGTGGACGATAGAGATTTCGTCCGATAATTGTGTCTCCCTCGGAGTAGCAATCGCCCCTCCCTCGGCCGCAGGTGGTGGACGCGAGGACACCGGATTAGGACGTTCGGCTGGTGGAGGCGGCATAAGCATGGGAGTGACAGCGGCTGCGCTGCACGAAGGAGGCATACGAGCTGGCGATGGAGTGCTCTGCCCAGCTGCATGCCCCACTCCCGTAGTGAGATGAAACGTGGGCTCCCCGCCGGTCGGCGTAACATCTGCTAGTGCCTGAGCCTCGCCCTGAAGGCGCACGCTATCCAACTCCATCATCCCGGCCACGGCAGATTCGCACATCCCCTGTACTTGGGAACGAATAGTCGCCAGTCGACGTATAGTGGCGAGTATCAACGGCCCTTGATTCACCAAGTTGTTCTTGTAATTATCGCGAGTGGCGATGATAGGTGCCTGCGCATCCCGCAGCTCTGCCAACGCCCGCTCGTGAGCAACACGACTTGTCTCCTTCTCTTGGACGAGAGCGCTTTGGCCCTCAGTGAGTTCCCTTCGTACCGACTCCAATACTTCTACTGTTCTATCCCGCTTCTCTAGCTGGCTGGTCAGGCTCCGAGCTTCGGCGTGCCACTTGTCTGCACGAACCCGCTCCGCGTTGAGCTCCTGTCCCATCTCGTTGAGGAGTTTGCGCAGTTCCCCAGGAGACTGCGCATCCGCAGTAGTGTGAGACGCCGGTGCCGCCGTCACAGCGGAAGATGAGCCAGCGCCGGGGTCACCAGGGGGAACACTAGGGGTAGTACTCGACAGTCCCTCTTGGATAAGAGTACGCAAGGTAACGGATTCGAGCCGTGCGGCCTTCCACCGGTCAACATGTGCCGATATGGCCGTCCCCATAATGACCGACAAGGGGATGGCTAAATCCAAGGTTACGCCAAAGAGCGGAGAAGATAGGTCTATCTCTAGGGTGCTTGGATTGAGTGGCACCCACTTCGATGTGCGGCGGGTGGGTTCGTAGGCCGCCCCAGGCGTGGGGATAAGGGGTATCGTATCCCAGTCAGTACGTTCATGTACGTCGTATAGATGAGCCAATGCGCGAGGCGACATCTCGAAGAATTCATGCTCCCGTCGGAGGCCGCTTGGACGCAGTACAGGCTCGACACCGAGACGCTTGATGTCGATGAACACCCGATTGGGGAGTTCGTGCATGCGATTCTGCGTGACGATTAACTCCAGCCAGGAGGCAGCATAGTAACAAACCTATTCGGTGTGTGCCATCTTGTCGAGCACACTGCAAAGCACTTCGCTGTTGCGGCCCAACATGTGGGACCACGCGTAGCGGTACACCACCGGCATCGGGAAGGCGCACTCGAATATGGGTGTGCTCATCCACGCGGGAAGCGGAACGTAATGTTCGGTACGCAAACGGCGGGGCATGTTGTTGTACTCAACGTCCTTGAACGTGACAATGGCACGATCTTCGCGGCTGAGAAGCCGGTGTGGAGTGTTATTGCTCCCGTAAAACGAGCGTCGCAGCTCCATTCGCCACTCGCGCGTCCAGCGACCACGCGTCCACCGGGGAGGGAACACCTTCAGATCCCGGGGAAGCAGCCGAGCATCTACATCGCTGTAGTCATCCACGAGGGTGTGGTACCCGCTGAGGACGACGAGGCGGGCGATGGCCCGGACCATCACTTCGTCTTCCTCTTCGCAAAGGTGGTACAAGTCTACTGGAAAGTAGGAAGGGATGGGGATACGGCAGGTGCCGTGTTCCATCCGTTTGCGCACGCAGGTATCAACGTCGCGAGGACCATTCGTGTCCCGTATGGCTCTAAACCGATTGAGTATCGCGCGTTTGGGGCTCAAACCCATATGCTCCGCGTACCCGCGGTAACCCGGTGAATTCCGAAGAAGCTGGCCAAACGCATCGCGGTCACGCGGAAACACCTCGGTGTCGATGCTATGCATCCACTCACGAATCTCGCGGTCACGACGCTCTTCAGGCGAGGGTTCCGGACGATTATTCCGCGCAGGCGCCTTGGCGTACGGGTCAACAAGGCCACTGTCGTTGGCCACTGCCCCTCCCTGGGAGGAAGAACTCCGCAAGTGGGTTTGCGCCGCCGCGCGAGCGTCCGGCGGTAAATTGTCAATCATTGACATAATTTCGCGCACCCGTCGCTGCGTCGCCGCGGAGCCTCCTTGTTCGCCTTGGGAGCCCGGACCCCGCTCGCCCTAGTTACTAAGATGTTGCTGCGTAACCGCAGGTGAGGACGCACTAGCCACCCCCCGGGCTGGGACCGAAGGTGGGATTGATGGGCGGCTACGCCCCGCAGACCTACTGAAACGATCCGGCTGGTAAGCCGCGAGAGGATCAGAGACTTGAGGGCGTGACGAAGACGGATTCCCGCCCGGGTGAGAATCTTTTGGATCCCCACCACCACTGGCTAGGACTTCCATCACGGCTGAAAAACCGGGGTCAATGCGTGGGGCAGGCGCGACAAAAGGGTGCGCTGCAGGACCGAGGCCGCCGCTAGAACCGGTTTGAGGCCGTGAATTATCACCATTACTGGTGTGGCGCGACGAACTCATAGCGCCCCAAGTGGTCGCTTCTTCCGCCTGCTGGTCGTAAGGATGATGGGAGTACGAAGTGGAAGGTGGTAAGAACGGCGGATTTGGGGGAGGTGACATGGAAAAACACTGCGCCTGCGCAGGAGCTTGGCAATTAAGAAGGGGAGAATGTGGGACACTGCGCTTCTGCAGGGGGCTAGCATGCAAATTAATTGCATCAAAAACAGCTAAGGAGCTAGGGAGGATCGCTGAGCGGTCGCGAGTGCGTACGGACGTGGCTGAAGGATCGGGAACAAAGGTAACGGGCGCAGCGAGCGATGGATCCGAAGGGTTGGCGCCAATCTTAACTCGAATTCACGGACACGTGTATTAGCGCGGGGGACAGCAGGGACGCGAGCCTTTCCACGCGTGTACGCCGGCGCGCGTACACGTCACTCTACACTAGTAGCGACACTATTAGCTATAGTGTCAATATTAGTTTACTGTAGTAGAAGTACACGAAAAGTGTCAGTGTAGTGGGGAATTTGTAGGGACCACAAGGTCCACCCCACTGGTTGGCCAGGACCATCGGTCCTGGCCAACCGAGATCCGACTTTAACGTATTTAGTACGGTGACTCACCGCAACGGATGCAATAAAGTCAGCACTATTGTGGACTACATCCTATTCGCCTGGAAAGCGCTTTACAACCGCTCTTCAGCGCGCAACCTCTCTCGCGAGAGTAGATCTACGATTCCCAATCGTGTTCCGTCGCGCGTGAACCGCACGACACACCGCGACGCGCCGTGACGCCGAGTCACGGCTGTGCAGGAGACTCCTACCGCGAGGTAGTAAGACCAGATCCGGTGCTGGCAGTCGCGCACCCCATCCGGTCCGACTCGCACAAGGAGATACTCCGTTCGGAGGATTCACGAGCCCAGCTAACCTTTAAGTAGGTTGGGGACGGCAGACCGAAATACTCCTGGTCGGAGGAATCTCGTGGAAGACCCGCTCTACCACTCTACCGATTTCTTAGTCGAAGGCCGTTGCAGGACTCGATCCTCGAGTATTACTCATTTTCCTCCTTTCGGAATCCGGCTGATCACCGCCGATTGGAGATCATTTCTACTGCGTACTCGCTGGATCGGGGCTTTCCTCGTTGTCGCTTGCGCTACTCCGTTTCCGGAGAATTCTATCGCTTCGCAGCGAGAAATAAGTCCTACAATGCCCCATTGATTAGGGTAGGTGCCATTCAATTCTCCATCATCATCAAGTTCAGCCATGTCACTGCCTTTGGCCACGGAACTCTCGTGAAAATCCAGGTTATCATAGAAGATGTCAATATCCGAAATAGATCCAGGGCGATGCTTGCTGCAGCCAATAGCGTATCCACGTGGAATGACAGACACCTCGGTTTTGCATCCGTACAGCTTGTGCTTACCACTGAAATATAACTTACCCTCACGCATATTCCCAGATGGGCGATTAGTCTGCTGAAAAGTGACATCTGTCGCATATCGACAAAAATCGAATGTCGAGAAAACCTGGCCTTCCAAAATCTCCTTCTTCATAGTGTACTTGGAGTTCATTCTTGTCATTGCGAATTTCTACAGCTCCGGCCCAATTATTTCCAGGTATCCCATTATCAGCTTCTGGAAGGTTGGCCCTTTCATATCAAACTTCAAACCAGACATCTGCCACGTCGAAGGATGCTTGAGCACAGTGAGTGTCATGAAAAGAACATCCTTGGGCTGATGCTTTGACTTACGACCTCTCCCGACGTTCCACGTGGACTGAACATGGGTGTTCATTCGTGTCCAAATATAGTCAAATTCAGACTCCGTGAAATTTGTCATCGTTTTGAGGGTATCGGGCCCTCCCTTTGACACGTAGCAGTCCAGAAGCGGACATGCTGACACTTCATCATCGGACGAGTCATCACGGGGAACACTCGACTGAATGCGGTTACGGTGGGTCTCAGCGGCCTCACTGAGCATGATAAGGGCCCTATTGACGTTGGGGGTAGGGTTGGTAGACATGTTGTTGAGCTGTGAGCGGATGAGTTGCCTGTAGAGGTATGTGGATGGTGAGAGTTGGTCTGGACTGGGGTAAGTTGCTACTTTTATATTCTATTGGATTGCAACTACTATGAAGAAAGCCTGTGTTTGGAATAGTCGTGGTCATCTAGTTTCACGCTTGGCAATTAGGAAATATATCGATCTTTGATCAAATGGTCGATCTGTGATGATTCAATGTCATTCTTTACAGACCAGCCCACTGTAATTCTTCGCTACGACAAAATATTTGATCAAATAATTAGATAGAAATTAGATTTGCTTTATTGGATCTACCACCGCCGCCGCCGCGCAATTTAGCTCAACACCTGGCGGAGGAATTTTCCTCGCCAGTTGATCGGTATATAAGCAGTAATACCAAACCGGCTCTTGGAGAATTCCATCATCATCCAACAAATCAACCCCCCCTCAGCGACGAATAAAAAATCCCTTCTGGCAATCCCCCGCCCTGCGCGTGCCCCGATCGTCATTCACAGCCACCCCTTCGAGCCCGCGATCGGTAATCAATTCCTGCCCTCCTCGGGCAACAGCATCCGCCTCTTCAGAAGGCAACCTATCCCTACACGTGTCGAAAATTCGAAAACTTTCTGGAAATCACAAATATTCTGGAAATTTATTGGAAACTACTGAGTTTTTCTGACAGTCTAGACTATACAAGGAAACTCGCATCTAAAAATTTGAATTCCAAATATTGCGCGACAGTTTCACTACAACTTTTTTGTTTGAAACTGTGCGGAACATTTGGCGGACTCCCGTCTGATTACTTCGGTAATAATTCTCAAATCTAAAAACAAAAAAAGGGATCTAAAAAGGGGAAGAACCCCAAAACAAAAAAAGGGGTAAAACCCAAAAGATAAAAAGAAAAAAAAGGGGAAGAACCCCAAAAAAAAAGGTAAAACCAAAAAAAAAAGAAAAGTAAGTAAAAAAACAAAAATACCCCCAAAAGAAGGTAAAAACTGGAAGCTAACGTAAATTACAGTGGCGAGAACTAAGCGTGCGTCAAACGACCCACAGGTCCTACAGGAGCAGGAGAGACGGGTCCAGCGGGCCTACCAAGTCAATAACGGACCAGGAAGTGCCCAGTCCGACTGTGCCGAAGCACCCATCAGGCCCAGTACCCCTGTCATCAATACAGGTTGGGAACATCTCGCTGATCCCGACCAGACCCCTCCCACTGCGCGCACGAACCATCCCTCATCCTCTTCCGACCGCCCCAAAGTCGGTGAGAGTGCAACAGGTCGCACTTTACAGCTTGTGCCCCACGCAGCCTCTGTCAACACTCATCGGGTCGCTCAATCACGAGTCAACAAAAGTATTAAGCCCCCATCTGACAAGCGAGTGTACAAGTGTAAAGTCTGTGATATCACTCTGTCTTCGGCGTATCAGAAGCGCATACACGAAGGAGGCTCCAAGCACAAACGTGTGCTTGAAGCAATAGAAGCTCGCAAGAACAACTTCTACCCTTGCGAGCTGTGCGACTTACACTTCCGCACACGCCTGGAAGCGGAAGCGCACGAGCATACACGTGGCCACCTGCGCAAAAAACGCCAAGCAAGGGACAAAGAGTTTCTAGATAGGTTGAATAACTAAGTTGTAATAGCTTACAAAACTTCTACTTTTAGCTAAAGTGTTCAAACCTTTGAGATTTTCCTTCTGTCCATCACCCCTCCATACTGCGACAATGGCACCCTCACTGGAAAAGATCAGGTCCAATCTGAAGGACTACGCACCGATCTCATCCGCCCACGGTGGCATCAAAGCAGCTATGAGTGTCATCATCATGGCTGACCCTCAACCCTCCGACGAAGCAGCCATCCGAGACCTGCGACAGGACCTACCCCCATCCGTTCTCTACAGCGAGGAAGCTCTAAGTGGTCCGCATACCCTCTATCGGATTCTTCGCGACTACCTTGTCGTGAAGGGATGTCAATACAAACAGCATCCTAAGAGCAATCGCATTACGTACGGTCTTCCATCAATCCTCTACAACCAAACGGTTGACCAGGACCTTACCATGAGTTTAATCGAGCGTTCAGAGAACAAGGCTCCTGTACACCCCGCACACGCGTCTGACACCCAAAGTAACGCTGGAGGAGAAGAACCCTCTCGGAAACTGGCCCACAGCATTGCCACCCGATTCAAGAGTTCCGAAAAATTCAGCGGCAAATTGGGTGAGGATCTCACTGAGCACATCAACAACTATCTCGATGCAGCTAGTGAATACTCAATGGGTCAGGGAGAAAAGCTTCTTTTCTTCCATCACATCTTTGATGGCGAAGCGAAACGGTTCTACCGGACCAAGGTGCTCTCCGCCGTCAATGACTTCGCCAGCGCCTGCCAAATGATTCAGAAAGAGTTCAATAGCATCACGAGGCAGAACAGAGTTCGCAAACACCTCCAGAAGCTGCGTCTCAATGCGATAGTGAAGACTAAGAATTGCTCGGTTTCCGAAGCTTTGGAGGAACTTAGAGAAACCATCACTAAGTTTGCACCCCAGGGACCGATGACTCACCGGTCCGAGGAAGACAAAGTAGATTATCTCTACAAAGCTGTCGTTGGAGCAAATTGGGCAAGAGGACCATTGGCCGCCTCTCAGTCTTCTACCCCAACTTGGGATTTTCAGCAATTATACACCGCCCTCGACGCTGCCTGGCTCCAAGAACAGGAAGAAGCAGAAGCGCGCCAACGGGATAATCGTGAATATCATACTCACAACTTCGGTGAGATGACATCGTCTAGAATCCATTACCAAGGACAAGGTACTTATGGGAGACCTAGGAAGTTCAAATCAAAATCTTCCGCACCTTACCGTCCTCCGGTACATCAAAACGGTACCCCCAACCCCTCTGCTGGACGTAATGGAACCGACAGATTTGGCCATGCCCGCACCTGTCACAACTGCGGCAGCAAGGATCACTTCATTAGAGACTGCAACCAAAGGCCGAACGTCGTACAGAATGTCGCAAAAATGATCTCCAAGCATCCCAACCGCACGAAGCAGATTCTCTTCGAACTCTCCGTTCAAACTGAAGACGCTCTGGTCAACTATCAGGACGACGACAGGTTCAACGCGTTCTTCGCCGAAGAAGAAGAAGGTTCTGAATCTTCGAGCGAAAATGAACAATCAAACGAAGACCCGAAGAACTTCTACAGCTTCCACGATCTTGAAACAGATGCAGTGGACCCCGAAGATTTTTAGCTGGAGGCAGTACCCACCGTCGTTCGTGCTCTGAATCCCCCATCAACACGTCCGAATCTGTCCTCCATCAATCCCGGTGTTCCTCCACTAAGAGAAGAAGCCAGGAGATCTTCGTCATAAAAGGGGAACGCAAAACCAGTGCCCTTGACTCAAAGTCATCCCGTCGAATCCGCAAGGATCTATGGCACGGAGCATGCTTGGACACTGGAGCCCAGAAAACCGTCATAGGCAAACCGCAAGCACTTGCGTATTGCCGATTTATGGGCGTTAAATTCAAGCCCCGAAAAAACCGAAACTCCTACCGCTTTGGAGAAGACCTCCAACGATCTCTCGGCTACATAGAGATTAGGATCGCCTCCCCCCGAGATAGCTTCGTCTCTCTCAATGTCGACGTAGTAAACGTCGACGTGCCTTTCCTCATTGGACTAGACGTACTAGACCAACTTGAGATGACTGTAGACACGGTAGAAAATGCTTTAAAGTGTCCATCCTTAAAATGGAAAATACCTTTGTGTCGAAAGTTTGGACATGTTTACCTCGAATGGGAGCACTCCCATCGCATCCTATTCACCAAAAACGAGCTGCTAAAGCTGCATAGAGGATTTCAACATCCAGCGGACGAAAGACTCTTAAAACTTATCAAACGCGCTCGTCCAAATGAATACAACGAAGAAACTACCAAACTACTTCGCGAAATCTCTGACAAATGCGAAGTTTGTCAGAAAACTGCACACCCCCCGATTAGGTTCAAAACTTCAATGCCCCCTGAAAAAGACCTCGTTTTTGGAGAAGAACTTTCCATGGACTTAATGTTCATCGACTCCAACGCCATACTTCATGTCGTTGACACAGCTACCCGTTTTTCTTCGGCTACGTTCTTGGACTCTAACGTATCCACATACGGACAGACTGCCTATGGTGTCTGGTTGGCATTCCTAGAATGCTGGTGTACTCTGTACTCTGGTTACCCCAACCGTCTGAGGACCGACTACGGTTCTATTTTTACGTCCCCGAAATGGAAAGAGCTTACTACCGAGAACGGAATTCAACTCAGAATTTCCGGGATCGAAGCTCATAACTCCCTTGGGATTTGTGAACGACTTCACGACCCTCTCCGTAGAATTTACCGTAAAGTTCGGAAAGAAGTCAGCAACCTTAGTGAACACATTACACTTCGACTCGCGTTGAAGGCAATGAACGATACTATGGGAGAAAATGGACTGGTTCCCTCCCTACTAGTGTTCGGGATCATCCCCAGATTCCCAATCATCAACAGCAATCTTCCGGTTCAAGCTGAACGTATGGAAGCGCTGTCGCTAGCTCAGCGTGAGATGAACACTATAATCGCCCAGAGAAGGATTCTCACTGCACTCACTAAGAATGTACCTTCTGCAACCGATGAAACGTACTCTATCGATGACGAAGTTCTGGTCTATCGAGAAAAAGAGAAGGAATGGATTGGGCCGTACAAAGTTGTTTTCGTTGACGGAAAAATGATTACCGTACAAAATTCTGAAAGGACTTATGAAGGAGTTTTCAACTCGCAACAGGTAAAACGCTACCAAAAAGACGGTGAAGAAAATGGCCCTCACGCTCAGTCACCAAGTGTTCTTTACCAGATGTTGCAACCCTTCCGTTCCAAACAGAATTCACCTCCCCCGGAGTTCTCTACAATGATCACTGAAGTCATTCACCCCGGAGATCCTAGAGAAGCCCACTTCAATGAGGCTAAAAGGAAAGAAATCCAGGGATTAATTGATCGAAAAACGTGGAGGGAAATTCCCAAATCCCTTGTACCGAAAGGTGCAAATATCCTTGGAGGTAGATTTGTACTTGCCATCAAGGATCCCGGGACTGACAAAGAAAAACTGAAAGCCCGATACGTAGTCCAAGGTCACCGTGACAAAATGAAGCTCTCACTAGTTCACGACACGGCGACTGCGAAACAGCATTCGACCAAAATCCTCGTTGCTATTTCGGCTACTTTTGGTTTTCGAATATTTTCGACAGACGTCACTCAAGCTTACCTACAAAGCGCAGAGAAACTGAATCGAGATGTCTTTGTCAAACCATCCAAAGACTTTGGCCTACCAGATGATATTGTACTAAAATTGGAAAAACCCTTATACGGACTTCCCGATAGTGGAGACTATTGGGGAAAAACAATCTCCGATCACCTTGTCAACAACTTGGGCATGACAAAAACGATCGGCGATGAGGCCTTATTGTACAAGTCAGTACAAAATAAGCTGGTTGGACTGTGCGTCACTTACGTGGATGACATTCTCCACGCAGGAAACGAAGAATTCTCTTCTACTTCCAAAGCGACTGAAAAGCGTTTCCAGTGTCGAAAACGCGAATGGGACAACACCCAATTCGCCGGCGTTGAGATTGAGTCAGGAAACGGCGAGAAACTAATCCATCAAAGGAAGTATATCAACAAGCTTAAAATGCTTGAAAAGACTTCTTCTTTCAGTGACTACCGCTCTCTACGAGCACAACTCGCGTGGGTATGTCAAACTCGACCGGACATAGCCTGCTCCGTCGCTCAATCCACCCAGGTGACAAATGAAAGATTTGAGAACAGTACGCTAGAACATATCAAAGCTCTCAATTCCGTTATCACTCACTTGTCCAAAATGGAATATCTCCCGTTGCGATATCCAAAACTGGACGTTAAATCCCTTAGACTTCAGGTTTACTCCGACGCATCCTATGGAAACAACTATGATGGATCTTCTCAGATCGGATACATCATCTTTTTAGCTGATGGCATAAACCGTTGTCAACCACTTTATTGGTCTTCTCGGAAGTCCAAACGAGTATGCAGATCTGTGCTCGGAAGCGAAGCTATGGCTTTTGCTGATGGCTTTGATATGGCATATATCCTCCAAGCTGACTTGCAATCAATTCTCCAAATTGATATTCCAATTGTCATGCTTACAGATAGCCTTTCTCTTTTCGACGTTATATCGAAAGCAACTAATACTGCTGAGAAACGGCTCATGATTGACTTACAGGTCGTCAAAAGTGCCTATTCATCTCGAGAGATGGAGAAAATTTGCTTCATACGAAGTAAACATAATCCCGCCGACGCGCTCACTAAAGTTTCTCGGAAAGCTATCTTGGAATCTATTCTGACCGAGGCGAAACTTGATCATCCAATCGAGCAATGGGTCGATAGAAAGTAGAAATACGAATCAAAATTCTTTGTCGAGCGAAAGAAAAGTAGGGAGTGTCATTCTTTACAGACCAGCCCACTGTAATTCTTCGCTACGACAAAATATTTGATCAAATAATTAGATAGAAATTAGATTTGCTTTATTGGATCTACCACCGCCGCCGCTGCGCAATTTAGCTCAACACCTGGCGGAGGAATTTTCCTCGCCAGTTGATCGGTATATAAGCAGTAATACCAAACCGGCTCTTGGAGAATTCCATCATCATCCAACAAATCAACCCCCCCTCAGCGACGAATAAAAAATCCCTTCTGGCAATCCCCCGCCCTGTGCGTGCCCCGATCGTCATTCACAGCCACCCCTTCGAGCCCGCGATCGGTAATCAATTCCTGCCCTCCTCGGGCAACAGCATCCGCCTCTTCAGAAGGCAACCTATCCCTACACGTGTCGAAAATTCGAAAACTTTCTGGAAATCACAAATATTCTGGAAATTTATTGGAAACTACTGAGTTTTTCTGACATTCAATCTGCAATTATTCAAGTGTTATGTTTTAGATCAATTTTCTAGGATTTTTTGAAATGAACATATTATATAGTCGCTTTCTAAATATTTACTTTAAAATCCATTATTTGATCAAGAGGTCTACTGGAGCTTCCTGCATACTTCACGTTCCCGCATGCTCCTGTACGAATGAATATTATTGGGCAATTTAGTGGTCTGAGGACTGATGATTGGATGAAATTCCTACACGGCCTGCACACGTAGATTGTCCTCGAGCCACGTGTGCTTAACATTTGGAAGCTTATTCGGGGCTGTTGAAACAATTTTCATTTGAACTAGACTGTTTTCCTGCGATTGCATTGCACTATGGCTACAGAAACTACATGTTCAGCTAGTAGAGAATTTTGTTAGTGGATCCAAAGTACTCCCCTCGCATCGGTCCATTGTAAGGGGTATAGAAAACTCTCCTCTTCGCAGGAACAAAGCGACAGAGTCCCTTCTTGAACTTTGCATTTCGCCGTGTTTTCCTCCATGCCTCCCAAGTCCACGGCACTACAGCGTATTTCGAAATTCTTCGGATACATATTGAGAGGTTTTTGTCTTTTCCGAACTTGCTTTGATACTTTCTGGATACACAGACATATGATGGGGTGCATGCTCTGCTCTTACATTTTTCGCTCCTGTATTTGATGAATTCGTAGCAGATACTGGGTGGCCCTGTGATCCTTCTGCATGGGCATGATCTGGGGAATTTGATATTAAAAAGATCTTTCTTCCCATTTCCATTGGCACTACGACGCCTTCGGTCGTTGGATCTTCGCCTTCTTCGATTGTTCCTTCTTCTTCTTCGTCTGCGATTGGGATTGCCTCTTCTCCTTCTATTATTGCTGGAAGGTGGGTGTCCAAGATGACCGCCTCTAGCAATTTCGTTCAGATCCAGGTCATGAACTATTTCAATGTTTTCATCTCTGTCTGGATGAAACACCATGGGTCCATGATGGGGCAAATTGAGTATATGTTTAATCTGAACTGAGGAACTACTTGATGTAGCAGGGCTCGTTTCAGTGGTCGATCCTTCAACAGCGGAAGTCAGCGCCTGGTGGGTAGCGATACGTGCTTCGCAGTCTGGGTAGATGTCAGAAGTAAGTAAAACAGCGAAGAGAAGGAGAAGGTAACGCTTCATAGCAGATTTCACAGGGTCGTATCGAACTAGAGAATGGTACGCATGGATTTTTCTCTAGGATGATCAGGGAAAGAGAGCAGCCATATAGTGTTTTTCATGCATGAAGGATCCTCAGATTTTCTCAGAACTGTTCTAGTTGCAATGAAAAGAGTACTTCATGCAGTTCGAGAGTAGCTGGAGAGTGGCTTCAATATGGAAATAATATACAATGAGTACGCGAGAGCGATCCATCCTGAGCAAGATTTGCTTTTTGGATGGCATTTTCGGGGCTGTGGTACGGGAGAGGGGTATATCACTGTGATGACATGTAGTGCGCAACTCATTCGAAAACGTAACACGAAGTCTGTGATGAGACACTTCCGATCTCACAAATTCATGTCGTCGAATGAGCAAAAGCCAACCCATCCTACTCGGGGCACAAAGATCGATATGCCGTGTTCTGTCCGTGTCACGGTGGACAATCTGAGACACCGAGATGTGTCCCTGTTGAACAGACCAATTTCAACACTAATTTCGTTTTTCTTCTTGTATGATGTTCCGCGCCGTGCCACGTCGCACCTGGAATATTTCATGGCTGGATAGTACTCCTTGTTGGATGACATACATTGCATCGATTTCGTGCATGTCGCGTCGGAACTTTAATGTTTTTGTCCTTGAATGAATATTCAGCCCCCACCCGTTCCCGAGAATTTTGTTCACTTTCCACCAAGGGAGAGTGATAGATTTTTCGTGCTCGACTTATTTTTACCGGATGATGATACGTTTTAAGAGGTGAGAAGATTCGATTTGTAGCCTGGTGCCTGATGAATGTCAAAGACAATCGCATGGGTTGTTCTTGCTGTACCATCTGTTTGAATGAAAATTTCGGTTTACTGAGTATGAGACGTCGAAATTCCATTTCTTCGAAGAAATCGTTTTCATGTGTAGCCGCACTATTGCTCATATACCTCCTCCATTATCCCCGATGACGAAAACAATATGAACTCAACCGGCATGGCTTGCATGACACTTCTTCATGATTGCACTTCTAGCATTAGCACATGTCATCTATGATACCGCTTCCATCACTACGACATAATGCCCTCTCATCATGCTCAAAGGCGTCACTAACGGCCCTACCTAATTCTTGCTCGTCTAGTCCGCGAAACGCTACAAATCGAGACAATAATAGTCCATTCTTTAAGCTTGGTATCCTCAGCAGCTGTTCCATTGCTTTTCAGCATCCAATCTACTTACAAATCTACATGTCTGCCTCGTCACTGAGGACGCTTTCGCAAACTTCTGTCCAATCTCTGTATCACCGCCACACCACGTTCGATACCTCCCACAATAACAATTTCACCATGCCAAAACTAAGCAGTCGCTACCACCTTGGCCATACGAAAACTTTCCACCAATTGTTTATCCATTCATCGCAGCATCTTCACTGTCCATCTCCACCACTGGCACCTCCTTTGGTTTCTGGCCATTCTCACCATCATTTGGGTCGCGTTGGTACCGTCTCATAACTTCATTCGGTAGTGTCGGCGCCTTTGCTACATTGGCTGTTCGACGATGTGTTTGACTAGTAACCACGTTTTGCATAGCGTTCTTTGGCATTGACCTTGCATTTATCGCATGCCTGTGCCCTCGTCCATGCATGTCTAGAGCCTTTCCAAAGTCAGCCGCTTGGCTTTCCATTTCATATCCAGCAGGTCTTCTACCTCCATAAATCTCTTCCCGTTTCTCTGGATGGTACTGCAAGATCTCTTCCAACAGTTCGCGTCGAATGTACGCGAGGCCGTCACGGTCAGACATGCCCATTCGGTTCTCAAAGTCAAACTCCTTCTCTACCAGTGCGTGTGGACGCGGACCAAACCCGTGGTAGTAGCGTCTTTCCTTAAAGTAGTCAGACATGAGTGCGTCATGTGCGCTGATACGTTTGTTAGGGTCAAAGTCAAGCATGGCACGGATGAGTTGCAATGCTTGTGGGTCTGCATGTTTGGGGAACAATTGGTGAATGTCCGCGGGGGGCATTGGTTGAACGGAGCGCAAGTACTGCTGTGCGTGCGGGTTGCGCAAACGCGCAATGACATCTGGAGACGGTGTACCAGTGAACTGGGTGATGCGCCAAAGCTGATTGCGCTCGTCTGAACCGGGGAGCAACGGGCGTCGCAGAATCATTTCAGCAAAGATGCAGCCTGCAGACCAGATATCGATGGCTGGACCGTAGTTGTTTGCTTGCGGCATAATAAGCTCTGGGGCGCGGTACCAGCGAGTGGCGACATAGTCAGTCCACAACACGGTATCTGTATCATTTGCAGGTCGGAAGGAGGCTCGCGCAAGGCCAAAGTCGCAGATTTTGAGGCTGCAACTCTTGTCGACGAGAATATTAGAGGGTTTGATGTCGCGATGAAGCACGCCTGCAGTATGAAGATAGTGAATACCGCGCAGGAGCTGGAACATGAAGTACTTGATTTTTGCACCGTCGAGGGGGGTGGAAGTGATGATTTGTGTGAGATCGAATGGCATAAGTTCGAAAACTACGAAGGTGTCATGGAAGCGATCGCGATCGGATGGGATGAGAATCTCTTTGATGGTGATGATATTGTCATGGCCGCGGAGCAAGCGGAGAAACTTGAGTTCGCGGAGGATTCGGGTTGCCATGGGGTAGGTGTCGAGCACGCGTTTGATGCGCTTGACAGCAACGGGACCGCCGGTGATGGTGTCGCGCGCGCGCACAACGGTACCATAGGCGCCCTCGCCAATGACTTCCTCGACGAGGTATCGATTGGCGAGCATGTTTGTGGGGGGCATGGGGCGGGGAGGTTGGGGAGGACGGGCGCGCGGCCGCGCAGGCAGATTGGGCTGGGATAGCATACGAGGCGACGCGCACCGGTGTGTGAAAGCGGGCAGCAACTAGATGGGTGGCGGGAATGGCCTCCCTTCTGGCTGCTTTAACGCCGGTAGTGGGCTGTGCTGGCGGAATTGCAGCGAGTGGCAGTGGAGATGGGTGGCCTCGTTGAGATGACTATCGCGCACTGCTGTCCTGGCTGGAATATATTGGAGGAGGAGAGCAGTGTTTTAGGCGTCGGTAGTTATGGTGTGCAAAGTAAGGCAGTGAGCAGTCAGTGATGTGTCGCAGAAATAAGCAAAATATTAGATTTTACAATGCAGCTTGACTGCTGGCCATCTAACGTCCTCTTTCTTCAAGGAGGAACGCGTATGAATTCAACACAAACTGATGCGATTTACAGCATTTGCATTCTTTTTCTACCAACAATGATACAGCAATACAAACGCGGAGGAGGCTCACCAATACAACTCATACACGGTAAGACTGGACCGCGCGGCGTTTGGCACGCATACCACTCGCTGTCGAGTGTTGAATTAATTTAGTTTCAACGTGAGCCATATGGCAATACAATACCATGTGCTCAAGCACTTGTGTACTGTTGGTATCTTTTTTCCCTAAATTGTATATTGAGCTGGCATCTCGTCTTGTTTTTCGCACAACATCATTCGCAGAGCATTGGTTTGCTTGAGACGACGAGATCATTTGGAATTACTCGGTGGTCATTGGCGATCGTGTGTCGAAGGCAAGTGCTGTCTTGAGGCTGAATATAGTGAATGGCCAGTACTGCAAGCCGACTTGGAAGGGATGATGCCGGCGGATTATCTTCTGCTCACTTATGTCGTCTACGCGCATCCCATCGATATAGGGTTACAGCGCACAAGCGCAGCGTAGAAAAGACACAACCTGCGACTGCTGGGAAACAAGTAAACATGAATTATATAAACTTTTAGCAATCCACTCACTCGCCTCGCCCTCACACCGCTGACCTGTCGTCCGCTCTGTTACCGATTCTTATAGACGACAACCTTTGAATCACACCAGCCATTGCTAAGCGCTCCGATCGTTGTAATACTGAACAGCCTTTTCATGACACGCAATCACTTTGCGTGCACAGGCCAAGAGGCCCGTCGCGTATGACAACCTACTCTCTTTCGCAACACCGATACAACCAATCAACAAAAGCCAAGTCCTTACTGGCTCCTGTCCTTCACACCGTCGAGTTACCCTCAACTGATGAATCTGCGATGCAATTTCCGCATGATCGTTACCCATCTCCTCTACAATCATCATGGTATCCCTCTTGTATCTTGCGCTCTTTGTCCTATTACTGCCCCTCCTCCTTCGCTTCGTTCTCAGAGGCCTTGTCCTCCGCATCCAATTGCAAATTGGCGGTTTGGGCCGCGTCCCATCCCCGCCGCTATCCACCCCAGTCATGGACAACTGGCCACAATGTAATAAAACTTCTATTAGGCACCGAATGTTCCGAAACTGCTCATCACATCAACACCTTCCGCCATAAACTAGGCAACATATTCGTTCTCAGACTATTATTTGGTGTGCCATCCCTCGTCGTTACATCGCCCGATGCAATCCGCTACATCACCATTTCCAAACCACTCCAGTTCATCAAGCCTGCCATAATGCGAAACACGCTCGTGGGTCTCACTGGTGCGTCGGGAATCCTCCTTGCCGAGGGTGCACAACACACCCGTTTGCGACGAGCCGTTGCGCCCGCCTTGCATCATGATGCCCTCATGGACGTGCAGAGGTCCTTCTTTCGCGAGGGACGTATCCTTTCTGCAGAGTTATTGGCTGCTGATTCTATTGTTGATAGTGATAATCTTTTGCGCGTCGTTAGGAATGCCGCGTTTGCTGTCATTTTTCGTACCTGTTTTGGTGATGATGCGATGTCGGATGACGCGATATCGCAATTGCAGCATAGTTATCTGATGGCAACACAGGAACCACCAGCGTTTTCCGTGAGGAGGGCACTGTTGCAAGGCGTGTTTGATTTTTTGCCAGTCGAATGGTTCGGCTATCAACGGCATCTTTGCAAGTGTATCAGAGAAACTGTGCGCAACTTGTGTCAAGAAAGTGGAAAGCGAAAATCAGAGACCAAATTGCTGGAACTTATGGTTGATCAGGAGACAAACAAGTTGATCCAGAATGAACAGATGGTGGATACGTTTCTTAGTTTTCTCACGGCTGGTCAGGTAACGACGAGCATATCGGTGTGTTGGACACTGTACTGTCTAGGTCGTCATCCAGAGTGGCAGGATAGGCTACAGGCGGAGCTATCAAGCTGGAAAGAGGCGGATGGTCTGGAAGCTCTCGATGGGCTGCCTCTTCTGCAACGCATCGTGAAAGAGAGCCTGCGATTGCACCCACCTGCGACGTTTACCTCACGGCAGACTGTCTCGGAAGCTGTGATTGAGGGGTATAAAATACCTGCAGGGACACAGGTGCGCATTCCGATTATGGCTGTGCAGACGGATGAAGAGGTTTGGGGTTCGGGTGCGAAATGCTTCAATCCCGATCGTTTTCTCGATAGAGAATTAGTGGAACGTACCAAATTTCTATGGTGCGTCTTCTTGTTCGGACCGAGGAATTGTATTGGACAGCGATTTGCGATGTTGGAAGTTAAGAGTTTTATCGCTTCAATTGTTCAGAGATGTCGTGTTGCAGTAGTGAGCGATGGCATTCCGAAGTGTTATGGGGCATTTGCGACGCCGATTGGCCTAGAGATGCGGTTCGAACATCGGGGAGATTTTTCGCGAAACTAATAGATGCATGATGATAGCATTTGTTTATATGTTACATCATGGTGGTGATGAAAAGTACACAACACAATTGGGGCGTGTAGGTAACACAACTGTTGAACAACCTAGACAGCTCACAGGTGAAGCGGCGCAATCTCCAGCATGACACCTCTGTGCTAGTGGACAGGCGGTGGCCGAAATGGGAGCAACTTGTACCGCAAATGTACCGTTTGGTTGACGTGGCTACTCATATGTTTACACAACAAGGTGGGACCGACCAACGTCATGGCCACCGTGAGAGCCATCGGAGCTCTGTAATGCTGTTTTCGACAAATATTTTTACTGTAAGGCACCGGTCCGGAATGACAGTGCAAGAGTGTGATAAACACGTCAGCAGAATTTGCGTTCGAGGACGGCCTGATTTTTTTGAATTTCTTCCATTCACACAGCCAATCGTCTTTTCGCGTAAATGCCGTTGGCCAATAGTTTTTCCTTTACGTGTTCACGGTGCGTACATGTTTGGAAGCTTTCCAACGATTGCTGTGTGTGCCGCCTTCGCACAGCAGTTCGACAAACAATTCCTTCCAAACGCGCCCGTCTAGCTGCCACTATCGAGTATAAACGCAGCCCTGCGAACAATCCCGCCGTTCCATGCATAGCCGCACGCTGCGAGAAACGAAGAAACTGTGCCGCACATGGCGTTTGATGTGTTGACTCTCACTATCAGCGTATTGACTCCACTCGAACAGGCGATATCCCTTGTCTTGTACTTCAAGCAGCAGAAACGAATCTATGGCACAAATGCAGAACACATCGACCGCATCAGTTCGTTGTACGCGGACTTGCAAAAACGCCTCCATGCTATCAGTTCTCAGTTCCAAACTGTGGTTTCCAAACCACAATTGCTGCAATCCTCCGATCTTTCCGAGTACTATTCCTACATGAACAACATGAGAGAATCCTTCCTCTCTGCCAACCAAGTCCTCAGTGACATCCGAAAATCGCAGATCCAGGACGGCTGGTTCGTCCAATTCCTACAAGCGCACTCTATCAAAAGCAAATGGCAGCAGCTGGAACAAACTGCCTATCTTGCTCATCAACGAATTGACAGCTGGCACGCATTTCTCTCAACTGTATCCGCCGTTGGAACTGACATTTCGCAACGATTACAGCCCATTGAGACCGTCCTGCACGACATAAATCGCGCCGTTAGTCCGCTTGAAAACCCAGTCACCTTCAAACCCTCATTCTTCAAGGAGACACCTCCGCATTTCGTGAGACACCATTTCGAAACAGCCGCTGATACCCCTGGGCCTGAAACACACGAAGCAAAGCTGAAACGCATTGTTCTGCGTGAAAATCATCCCAATGGCCGTCCCGTGACTGCTGTCGTCGGCATGAGTGGTGCCGGAAAATCTTGCGCGCTGCGAGGACTCGCAGAACAGAAAGATGTAATCTCGCGCTTTCCGGGTGGTGTGTACTTCATGTCGCTTGGTGCTGAGGCCAAACGAAGACGGGCAATTGAGAAACTGGGTGATATGGTGGAATACTCTGGTGGTAGACTCAGGGCGAGGGATGTACGTCTTGAGATGAATCTCGATGTAGCTGTCGCGCGAACAGCAGATTGGTTTCAAGAAAGAGCATGTCTGTTTATAGTGGATGATGTCGCGGTTGTGAATGATATTGGAGCGGATTTCATCTCTGTTTTAGCTGGACTATTGCGATGCAGTGAGCAAAGTGCTTTAGTGTTCTCAACTCGAGACACTGACGTCGGCTCGCTTGCTACAGAAATTTTAGACTTTTCACCCCGCGATCCTCTCGGAGACGAGTCACGTGGTATTTTACTGCGATCTGCCCGAGTTGAAAAAGATGTTATTTTAGATGGTGATGAAGAGTTCAAAGCATGTGTGGATGAGTTGTTACGGTTCTGCGCAGGCCTACCTTTGGCACTGGCTGTAGTTGGTAATGCAGTCTTCAAGCGCAGAAAACGGAGCAAGAAAGGAGAGTCTAGTGTTTTGAAATCTTTTGTTGCTACCCTCGAAGACTTTGCCCAAGGGGCAATTCAAGAAGGGTTCGATAATCATCCGGGATTGTATGCTGCATTTTCTGCCTCACTGCAGGTTCTTTCCGATGAAGTGACAGCAAATATTCTCGGCTTCCCATTGCCTATGCCGCTTCATCGCATGTACAGAGCGTTGTGTATAGTTCAACGGCAAGGCTGGTTACCAGATTATATTCTAGCTCGCCTCTGGGGTGTAGGAAAAGCGAATCGCGCGCTCAAAATTGCCGAACTCTTTGCGGATGCCAGTCTGGCTGAAGTTGAGGAACGCGAAGCAGGCGGCATGATTGTTTCTGGTATTCGTTTACATGACTGGATGCATATTTATTGTTCCACAAAGGCATCGCAATGTGAAGGAGGGGTACAATTCTGGCATAAGCAACTTTTAAATACTTACATCGAACCACTCGAAAACAGCTGGGGTGGTCAGCAAAGCATACGAGAATGGTGGGTGATAGAAGATGATCTATACATTCTTGGTGAACTCAGTCGTCACCTTGTAGGAGCCGGGTTGCGGAAGGAGCTCGAAAACCTTGTATTGAACCCATTGTGGACACGTCGTTTGTTGCAAGACCACAGAACATTTCAGTTACAGAAGGATGTCACAATACTAGTTGATTCTATCCGAAGAGCTGAAGAGCAATTGACATCAGAACACAAAAAATTGATCAAGGGAATGGACTTGATCATCAAAGCGATCCATCTTTCCTGGGGATACTATTCTCAGAATCCTGAAGAGCTTTGGTTCCAGCTGACGGGAAGATTGACAAATATGATGGACAAG
This sequence comes from Asparagopsis taxiformis, assembly GCA_030407315.1. Lineage (NCBI taxonomy): Eukaryota > Rhodophyta > Florideophyceae > Bonnemaisoniales > Bonnemaisoniaceae > Asparagopsis > Asparagopsis taxiformis. Next base: position 32,653 of record JALQPE010000069.1, on the reverse strand, counting down.
TACCCTGTCATTCGCATATATCTTTCGAACATTGAACAACTTGCTCGGGCACCGTGGGCAAAGCCAATTCTTGGATCTTTACACCCACCCGGAGGGCGCTTGAGATCTACAATCGATATGTTCAGACAGACAGAAAATGGGCCTCATGGCATTTTGAATGGGATCGTCGGGTCCTTGGCGTACGGAAAGCAACGCAAAGATTTCCAAAATGATGTGTTTATGACTGATGCCGTTCGTCAGATCACGCAAATGCAGAGGGCTGCATGGCAAGAACAGAAAAGCGTGTCCGGAATGATTAATGCTAACAGGATTACATTATCAGCAAATGGCAGACGAGCTGTTGTAGACCTCGGGTTTGGAGATGCGCGGGTAATGGATTTGCAAACGGGAGAGCTGTTAACGAGCAAGCTCCAAGATGAAGTACCGGAGAAATTCGATGATTGGTGGTCATGTTGTGCAATTTCGGCAGAAGGCGATGTGGCTGCTATCAACTTTTCGGACAGCTTGGTTAACGTTTGGAATGTCGAAAAACAGCGGCTTATTTGTACTCTGCGTCACGGACATGACATTCGTGTAGAAGGGTTGGCCATGTCGGGCGATGGAGAACATGTTGTTACTAGATGCAATGATGGGGGCGTCCTTTTGTGGAATGCAATAACTGGAAAACAACACAAGAGTATATCGCATGGGCATTCCGGAACGGTCACATGCGTGGCTATCTCAAGTGATGGAAGTCTCGTCGCAACTGGATCTAGTGATAGTACTGCCCGGCTTTTCGACATCTCGCAGGATTCATCGATGGCTACTGTGCTGAGAGGCCACAACTACACCGTGCGAGATATAGCTATGACAACTAATTCGAGTCGCCTCGCGACAATTTCCGATGACGGTACAGCAAGAGTTTGGAATGCGTTTGGAGAACTTGTTTGCGACCCTATTTTCTTTGAAGGCGATACATTCTGGAAGACGTTTGTTGGAATCACAGATGACGGAAGCCAGGTTCTGACAGGAACTGCGCCAGGCCCTGTTCAAGTATGGAGTGTTGATTATGATGCGTCGTCTCTTGATACGTCGCAGCGTTGGATAAATCAAGTGTCTAAATGCGTCGTTTGTTGCGACGGCAATAGAATTATCTCGGTTTCGGAAAACGGATTGTTACACGCGTGGGATACTTCTGACGGGTCGCGTATCTGCCAAATTGACAACGCGATAATGCCAAAGATCGTCGAAGCAGCGCCTGATGGAAGTCGAATTGCAACCTCATCCGGAGAGGATGTCCAGATTTGGGACGGTAATACTGGCGAACTTATCTCTTCTATCTCTCACAAGCACGTGACGTGTGTAACAATTCCATCGATCCAGGGACAGGTCGCCATCGGAACTAGAATTGGTACTGCGCAAATATGGAATTATTACAACGGTAAGCCAAGCAGTGAAGTATTTAAACATGGATCATCCATAACATCCATGTCGATAACGCCTCGTGCAGACCGGCTTGTAACGCTATGCAGAGAAGAGCATTTGCAGAACGACGGCGGAAACGTTCGTGTATGGGACGTACGCAAGTGCAAGGTACAACATCAGGTGCAATCATTGTTGCCAGTCGCAATAAGTGAAGACGGGAAGATACTAGCCAGTAGAGAATACCGTTGGGACCTTACAACAAAGGCGCTGGAAGCTGAAAAACGTGGCATTCAGCTTTCAGGTTTCGCTACGGAAGAGATTGTGGATATTGAACGCCAGTCGATGAGCGCAGAAGACATGAAAATGGCGCTGCTTCGATGTACGCAGAGCGGGATCTGTATCGATGGCTCCGGATATAAGCATCTGAAGGGTCAGGAAGATGTCAAGCTGGCGACTTTTGAGGACGTTGAGGAGGTTTTGTGCAAGTCGTTCAAGTCGAGAGTTGTTGGAGTTGCTCTGCGCGGTGGAGAATTTTCATTGATACTTGTGATGCTCTGAGCCAAGGCGAAACAGCTCATGCACATAGATAGAAGCGATAGGAATATAATTAATTTTTGTTTAAATTCTCAGTAATTGAGAAAACTAATTCAACTTAATTCAAACCAAGGATGCGACTTCAGATTCACATCCAACTGGGCGCTTGTCAACCTCTAATTAAACTTCTCTGGAAGTTGAGGTCCGCACCAGCAAGTCATCCCAATTTGCTCCAGAAGGCTTCGCGATGTCCTCTTCTGCGACAACACCAACACCAGAAGAAACCGCAAACGCCAAGCGCATTAAAGAGCAGGCACTCTCAGAAGGCCTTCCACTTCTGTCAGATTTTGAGTATCTGCAGCATGCAATTGTTGCGAAAGAAAATGTTGAAAAGGGAGTAGCGCGTATCAGGAATCTTTTGGAGTTCAAAGAGAAGCATCGCATTCGCGAAGCACAGGAAGAAGACCCTATGTCAGTGTTCGTGAAATGGGAAAATGACTTTCCCGGTTTTTTCAATCGTATGGGCATAGACTCGAAAGGAAGACCTTTCATGATGATTACTTATCGCAAGTTCCAGCCGAAGAAAATTCAGACTGAGGAAGATTGGTGCGCCCTCATGGGATGCTTTTATCACATGTTTAATGCCATGAGCTATGACCTTGACGCGGTGCGAAACGGAATTGTAATGATAAGCGATTCGAAAAACGTCAGTTGGGCAAATTTCAGCTTGCGTCTGGAGAAGCGTGCGGCAGAATTTTACCAAGATTCGTACCCTGTGCGGATAAAAGCAATTGTTTTGCTGGATGCGCCTGTAATAGTAAGTTGAACTTCTTCCAATCTGTTTTTGTTTTAGGAATTCACATTGCTGACTGCTTAGATTATTTCGGGCAAATCAAATAGGTCAATGCAATGGTGAGCCTTATGAAAGTATTTCTCTCAAAGAAGGTGCGAGATGCTATAAAACTTGATTCGTCAGACGAATTCTTGGCATCGGGGGAGCTGCCGAAGTCAGCAATGCCTGAGCGGCTTGGAGGCCCCCCTGTTGGTGTCACTGAGTACGAATTTATCGAAGAACATATCAAGTTACGGGCGAGAAACGAAGCTATGATTAAGATGCAGTGAACAGTTGGCGGCACGCATGACTATCGAATTTATACAGAAGTGCAATCAGCGACTAGAGCAATTTGTTTTGCATGCAGTGAGACAATAGAACAATTTCTACATGTAAACTTGTAACATCACTTGAAATTGTGACGACTTTGCTATCATGCTTTGGTGGAGTTGAGAGTAATATGACGTTTCGTTAGACAGGGCTTGTATACGAGATGTAGCTTTTGAATTTCTCTGTTTGCAAACATCAGCAACGAGTGAACAAGAGATACAAAGGGTTGCCTTGGACTCGGAAGGTAAACGTGTAATCATGGGTCAGGAGAAAAAACGAAGCCGTAAATCGGGATGAAAATAACGATACCTCAAAAGAATTCCTTGGTTTCAGAAAAGTTCAATCTGTACATGTTTCCTGGTTGGAAACGCTTGCGTAGATATACTTGTGTCTCTCGAGTTGTGTGCTTCGCAAACTTGAACAAGGTCTCACGTGCACTATCGACTGCGTAATTTATTTGTGTCGGGAATCATGATAAATGCTCGAGATGCCTTACTGGATCGTTTTCGATCGCTGCACAATCATACAATGACATCCCATGTGCGCAGAGTAATCTCTATCTCCTACTCTCCAAACTATCAAGTCAAAAATGCTCAAAAGTTAATGTTGTGCGGGGCGGCTTTATTAGCAGTTAATGAACACCAGACTCCACCACAAACGCCTTTCGCTCTGGATGAATCACAGATTCATTCCCATGTCGGAACCAATGCAGATTAGTCTGTATGGCCTTCACCACATCAATTCGAAACTTTCCAAGCGGCAAATCAGACAGATCTGTTCCAAACGGATCCGTCAATTCCGCAGCCCATCTCTCAACACCAATCACACCGTACGCTATAATCACAACCCACGCAATAGTCCACCAGCCAGAAGTCTCCACGAGACCTAGTGGTAGAGTCACCATATATATCACCAGAAAAATTCGAATGTGTTGCACGTAGCCAAACGGCATTGGTACGCTCAACATTCTTTCACACGTTGCTGCATAACCCTTCATGAGTCCCAGATAGCACAGCAACAACCAGTGTACAAACGCGCCGGAAGGACTCGGACCATTCCATTCCATCTTCTTTTCATCTGCTTTTAGATACGCCCGTACAACATCTATGCAATAATCACCCTTTTGCTCCACTTTCTCCAGACGTGCTATGTCCGCCTCGTTCATTATGCCCTGCAACATTGCTGAACAGGAGCCTTCACGTCGTAACTGTAGAGTAGTGACAATGGAAAATGCCGCAAGATGCGCAGCAATTCTCTCTGAATCACCCTTATGGAACGATCCCGTCGGATACGCCTCAAACATTCTGTTCGCAAATAAGCGTGTTACAGTTAGAATCCCATCTCTCCACACAGTTAATGCGACCACATATCGCCAGTGACTATCATATAGTCGGAAACCAAGCAGCAAAAAAAGAGCGAATCCAACATATTCTTTCACGAAAGAATCGATCGCCAAAGGGATGCAAAATGCCGGTGCACAAGAATTTTCCACTGGCCATCTTCGATTAATCAACCATGCTAAAGTGACAGAGCCTGCAGCCCACAGTCCAATCGCAACAATCATCCACAATGGTACGGCATGTAAGGCCATTTGAAGCGTCCTCCATTTCAAGGAACTTGGGTCACACCTCTCAGTATCAGAAAGACATGAAGGATCATACTTCTCAGCTGCTTCCTGCTCCCAGGCTGCACCAGAATGCTCAATCTTGACAATCAAACGATCAAGTCCTCCCCGAAGGTTCTGCTCAACGAAAAGGACAGCTTCAACGATTGTATGTGCTAGCTTGTCCAGGTCAAAGTCATTTAGATCACTTCCAAAAGGCTGTTGCAGTTCGTGCGCTATAGCGTACATTCTATAAGACACAATTGAAAGATGTGTCAGACTTATTGCTCTGCCTGTGATGGCAAAATTTCTCTCGAGACAGCTTGTGATAACTTACCCGATGAATCCGTAAGCAATGATTGGTACCCATAGGATAGAAAACCAACCTGCAAAAGAACGAAATATATGTAGCGAGACTAACCGTTAGTTTCAACTCTCTGAAAGACGCCCGCGTTATTTTCCTCTTAATCGTTCTCGACATACCGGTAGTTTCTGCGAGGACAAATGGTAGACAAATGAACCAAATACCCAAAATAGTTCTGAGAAGAACCATGAAGCTAGGTGCGATTGGATACGCTTTCAGGAACTTGCACCGACATAAAGCTATTTCAATATTGCGCAACTCGTACTTGATTGACTTTCGGTAATCTGTGATCAGTTCCGATGGGTCTGACAATGCCTCCGGTCGGCATTGAGCTGCGATGTAATATGCCTTAATGACATCCAGGCAATGGGAACTCATGCTCTCTGCTGTGAGAACCCGGCCCAAATCCTGCTGCGAAAGTAATCCCTTCAATTCTCTTATATCGCGCTTGTCACGAAGTTCCATTTTCAGAGCAATTGGGATTGCCGCGAGATGTGAAAGAACTCTTTCATGATCGCCCTTATGCCATGTTCCAGGAGCCGCCAATAGATACCATTGAGCTGCCAATGAATGACATGTAGCGCGCAAATCATCACCCCAGACATTCCCAGCTTCCATATATCGAGCAAAAGATGCTTGAACATAGAAACCTAATAGCATGAATGCTACAAGAACAATTGGAATAGAAGGGGTCAGATGATTGCTTGGAATTGAGCTGAGCGTGAGAATTGTTGTTTACCTTACCTGGAAAGCCAATATATGTAGCAACCACACCATCGATGCTAACCGCAGACCTCCACAACCGAGAATCAGCATCTACAATTTTCGTAACTCGCGAAAGAACCACTACCAACGATGTCCAGCCGGCTATACTTATCAGGACCCACCACGGGACACTCCGAATAAGGTGGCTGAGAAGGGTAGGTTTCGTTGCTGTTTCTCGCGGACCTGAAAAGACCAATGAAGGCGTGTCTGCAAAATCACCATGCTCTTCCTTAGCTAAGCGAGGCAGGTCGTAATTGTTTCTTATTTGCTTACCAGCCAAGAAGGTTCCCAAACGCGCTGCATTGTCAACCGGAGATGGAATGATATGATATGTGCAGTCCCATTCCGATGATCTAACAGCCTCCAGTAAATGTGAGGCCATCTCTTTACAAATTTTGTTGACAGGAAGGTCCTGCCTGTCATGCCCAAAAGGATCGACCAAAGTTGTTGCCAGGGCCTCCAAAGCGAGAACGCCATATGAAATCAACGGAGCCCAAAGGATGGTATAGAATCCAGTTCTCGGTGTCATCCCAAGTGGTAGTAAAAGTAACCAGAGTATCGTAAACAACCTTTGATGCTTTGTATAACTGCTGACAGTAGGAAACCTTTTGATTCCTTCCATCGTACTGATAAGATCCCCGATTCTGTTTATCCGTCGCATCATAGAGAACAGTAAAGCTGCAGCTGGTTTCTGCCTCTTTTGCGCTGGAACAAAGCTCCACTCTTCGCTCGGCGTATCGAGTGACAACATGTATGCCTCAACAACCTGAACACAATACCTCAAAGGATTTGTGCTGCTTCGGCAAACCAGATAATCCTCGATTGAAAGGATGCCCTCTTGATGAGACAGATCAACCTCCAGCAGCTTGTCCCTCAGTAACAAAGGGATCTGCACTAAATGGGCGACAATTCTCTCCTTATCGTTTTTGTGCCAAACGCCTCTATCATATGCCTGTGTCATCTCAATGAGCAGCGATCTCAATTCCATTCGCAAATCATGCAGGAGAGACGCTCCGTTTTGATACCTTGTCATCGCATCTGAGGCTCTGAATGAAAGGATTAGAAACAGAGCAAATCCAGTCTCCAACAAGACGTTTTTGTCCACATCGATAGGGCTGCACCACTCCTGGCAACTCGAGGTGCGGCGTTCTTCCCCCCAAACGAAAGAGAGTCTATAAGAAATTAGAACTGTTGCAACCGACCATAACGTAACGGAAATTTGAGCAAGCCATGAGACAGACGGAAAATATCTCATAGCATTTGCGAGGAGACCACCAAACGTTGGACGAAATTCTTCAGAGATTGCTATTCTTGGCGTCGTTGATGCGGTGGTGTGGATGAACTCGTCACTGTAACTTGACTTATGCACAATACTTGCAGGTCCAGATCTTGTTTCATTGTATACGTCATATACCAAATCTCTCAATTCCGCACAGAGATCATCCAGCGGGATGTCATTGGCATCGTAACCAAATGGATCTGCAAGCTCGTCCCCCATAATAAGAAGTTTGATGATGGAGTATGCAACTGGTGGCAAAAATAAGAAAGCGAGAAAGCCATCATGTTGTACGAATACTAATGGCAATAACGCAAGCCAAAAGACCGCGAAAACGTGCAAATGAAGCGTGAATGAAGGGGATATCGGAATATTTCGAAGTGCGTGGCATTCATTGAGAATCTTCTCTGTTTCCCAGCAGGTCATTATCATTGAAAAGATTGAAACATTGACGGGACGCTTCTTCGAGAGCAATGTATCTTCATCCTGTTTGTCCAGACTGTTAATATAAGCATATATGACGCGAAAACAGTATGCAACATAATTTGGATCTTCCGAGAGCGCATCAATGTCCTCTGGAGCTAGAATACCCTCGAAATCTATAACATCTCGACAGTGACGAAGATGTTGCTTGCATGCGTACGGAAGGGCGGCAATGTGAGAGAATAAACGCTCTATATCTCTGTCGTGCCATGTACCCGTTTTGCACAAAAAGCCCGTCTGAAACAGCAGCCTATTCAGGCATGATTTGAGCGATATCTGCCAGAGCTGTAAGCCTGCCCAATATCGATCGTATACGTCATTGATCCAGAAGCCCATAAGCAGGAAAACACCCAGACCTACATACGACGTAGTTGAAGAGCTCGCAGGCATATACACGCACCACCATCGACAAACACGGTCCGGTGGAGAAGATTGATTTTGTGCGATGTGTCGTGTGACGAATACGACAGTGGATAACCATGCTAGAAAGATCCCCATGGCTATAAACAATATCCTTTGCAGGCGGTCACAAACGGCTGACAACATAAAACGTATGAGACGACGTACAAAACTTGGTTTCTTTGTAGTGTTTAGTTCTTTGGGTTGACGTTCGGTTTCCAACCATTGGGGCGTATTATGGTCAGCTCTGATGAGGTCGAAAAGTCTGCGTTCATGAAGACAATATGCGTCCATAATATTCAACGCGGCTTGGCTAGCCAATGTGTTCAATTTCATATCCTGAATATCGTACCCAAAGGGGTCATTGAGTGCCATTGCAACAATGAAAAGCATTCCGACCCCATATGTGATAAGTACCGCCCACAACGCAGTAAACCTGCATGTAAGTACAAGACATGCACGGTCAGATGTACGGATGAGTGATGTACGGGACATCGAAGATACAATGGGAATCACTTACCATCCGCTAGTTTGAATCAACGCAAGCGGCAGAAAGAAGAGCCATATGTACAAGAATATTCGCAAGTGATTGACGTACCCAACAGCAGGATGAAACTCGGCAATGCGCATCATGCAATTGGCGGACAAGTCAATTGAATCGATAAGGCGGACAGCAAAAAAACTGCCAGCTTTTCCAGAGGGACTGGACTGCGCGGCTGGTTGAAAACCAGCATGTGCATCAGTTTCTGAGCATGTAAAGTAGGCTCTGACCACGCGCATACAATGAATGTGCATATCATCAGACTGGATAATATCGCGCGCATCATGTGAGTGTAGCCAGCTGTCAATCTGGAGGGATTCTCGCTCGCGGCGCAGCATCATTTTAAGGGCAACAGGATAAGCCATTAGATGAGCGACAATTCGGTCTGTGTCGCCTGGATGCCAGGTGCCTGCAGGGTAGAGTTGGATTAAATGTCGGACGAGGGTTTCAATTTGTGATGTAAGTTCATACCAGTGGACGAGCGCCTCTCTGTGTCTTCTGGAAGCTTCACGAATGAAGAAGCCTAGCAGAACGAAGAGAGCCCAACCAACGCCGTACACCACCGTAGAAGGGAGGAGAAAGTGAGAGGTCCAATATGGGACAGAGAGGGTGCTGTATGATTTGTCACCGACGAAGTAGGCGACGAAAGTTATTGCAATTGACCAAATTGTTTGAGAAATGAGCATGCGAACTGGAATTGAACGAATGAGTAGCGGGATAGGATTGGTTGTGTGTGGCGGCTCAGGCGGGCCGGAGCCAAGAGTTCCGGTGCGCGCAGAGTAGGTTAGCATGGAGGAAATTGCGGCATGTGCAAAGGTTGGATAGGATCGTGAGGGGGAGAACGGAGCTTCCGAGTCGGGCTTTCGGGAAGCATTGTCAGACGGCATTAGAACGCAACAGAGGTGCAGATGAGGGAAGCGTTTGCAGGTACGAAGTTAGGTGACATGTGCGAATTGAAGATGAATGAGGATATGGGGATCAATGAAAAGGAGTGTGCACGACATCGCACAGCGATGCATCTGACTCAGGGCTATGCCACTATGTATGGCTGGAATGTTGAGGGCGAAGCCGCAGTGAATTAGAGAGGGTGCGGATGACGTTGATCCTCCTTGCACAACATTTAGTCATGACGATGACAGTGGTGGGAATCTGTGAGGGAAGACGCATTTGAGAGCGGAGAGAATATCGTACTGTAGAGATGCGCTCATGTTGCCATTGACCAAAATGGAAAGTAATGCGCTCTTGTTGTACCAAGAGGCGCAGCGAATAGGAGGCGCTGGGGCATGTGAAACTTGGCGTGCTGGCATTGGGTACTTTCTCGTTGATCCTTATTCATGCCGCGTGTAACATAACCTACTTATCGTCAACACATGGTAAACAATGAGCTTTGTCACGATTACACGCGAACATTGCATCTCTATACGTTCCTTGATATGCGTCTTATAACCTGCCACACCGGCCCCGTGAATGACACAAAGCCTAGACTTGGTTCAAATTTGTTTAAAAATCATGTTTGCGCCACCAAGTCGTCTTTAAACAAGATGCATGTTTGCACTTCCAAACATTAGCCTCTCTCAAATTCCACTGTTTTGACTGTATCCCTCTCCCGAACACTAGTTGCCATCAAGGTGTATATATTGCAATTCATCGTGTTGAATCAATGTTATCGTCCAGCCATAACGTCTGCCAGAAACAATAGTGTCATATTCGAAACAGCACATTTCTACTCAGTTTACAGGCAAAGATTCATGGTGCCTATGACGCGTATGGTGTCATTTTTTGTGAACTGATTCATTGCATAGACCTTGGTCCTTCTCTCTCTTTTCAGTCCACGTGTAAGATTCCCTCTACATTCTATCAATGCTTCCACCAACTTGTATGGCGGCATGTACTGAATTTTATTCCAGAAAGAGCAGATGCACATAAAGCCTATACGTGCAGGAAATCAATTACGATTTTGAAGTACACTTGCAATAAGTGCACAGGAATTACCTCTTCAACAACTCGAAGATATATGATTTGTAAGAGATGGAAGCAATAGATTTCCTCGTGTACATGACTTCTTGTTAAATAGTCTGTTGTCAACAAACAAAATATTATGCTCCTTGAATGTGATATTAGTGTCTTTTGTCCCAATTGGAACAACTTCGCCTTGATAACTTTCTAAAATTCCGTTGCGTGTCAGCTTAAAGGGAGGCTTGAAAGAGTCGAATAGTAACCATGAAATAAGTCACAAAAACCATGCTCAGCATATGTTAATTCTGTTCCAGTGTCAAATAGTGAAAACCTGAAATTCTATCATATCTCTTATTATAATCAGACTTTTTTGAGAGGTAATTTACCTGTCATTCTTTACAGACTGGCCTACTGTAATTCTTCGCTACGACAAAATATTTGATCAAATAATTAGATAGAAATTAGATTTGCTTCATTGGATCTACCACCGCCGCCGCCGCGCAATTTAGCTCAACACTTGGCGGAGGAATTTTCCTCGCCAGTTGATCGGTATATAAGCAGTAATACCAAACCAGTTCTTGGAGAAGTCCATCATCATCCAAAAAATCAACCCCCCCTCAGCGACGAATAAAAATTCCCTTCTGGCAATCCCCAGCCCTGCGCGAGCCCGATCGTCATTCACAGCCACCCCTTCGAGCCCGCGATCGGTAATCAATTCCTGCCCTCCTCGGGCAACAGCATCCGCCTCTTCAGAAGGCAACCTATCCCTACACGTGTCAAAAATTCGAGAACTTTCTGGAAATCAAAAATATTCTGGAAATTTATTGGAAACTACTGAGTTTTTCTGATATTACCAGCGTGGCTGCTGTATCTGTCGAAATGGCAGGCACAAATGTAGGACCTTAGCCCTTGTAGATGGATTATACCTCCGAGGAGGATTAGAGGATAGGGATAAGGGTTCGAACTCACGAGTGAGAGCGCCGATTCCACGAGGTTGACGCCTCGTGCGATCCTAGTAGCCCGAGGGCTGTGTCGGGTGGATCAATCCCTCGGAGCCCGGACACCTGTCTCCCAACCCGGTAGCGGGTGGTAGAGCGGGGTCCGGGACGGCTGGATCTAACCTGCCGGAGGGATCTATCGGCCGTGGCCGTCCTCAACCCACTCAAGGGTTAACTAGGCACTTAGCGCGATGGATCCCCGCGGGGATTGTGGTCGCCTCCACGCGTGGTTTTCACACGACGTATTCCGCAACTGTGATACCACTGACGGCAGCGGTCGGGACCGTTTGAAAAGCCTGCGGGCGTTGGCTTCGGTTGACCGGCTGGGGGTGCCAACCGACAGCACTCCCAGCCGGTAGCCTTGTCCCGGTGGGCGGAAGGCCCCTCCCGGTCGCCTAGCGGCGTTAAAAGAAGCGGGAAGGTTCTCCACTACCGTGGAGACGAAATGCCCTAGGGCAATCCACGTGCACCCCCGCCGGAGGAGGCTCGCGGCGGGCAATTGGGGAAATGTGCGAGCGATCCCCAATTGGAGATCGAAACGGAGCAGCGGGTATCCGGTAAGGGAATTGCCGCCGCCGTTTAGTTGTAAGTTAAACGACCACGGTCGAAAGATTTGGAACCGAGACGATCTACCTTTATTGTAGCTTAAGGTCAATCCGTTGACCTTAAATGGTCAACGAGACTGCCGGGACCGGACCAGGACCAATGGTCCCGGTCCGGCGTCCAATGGACCTTGTGGGGTGTTTATGTGGCCCAGGGGCCTTACAGAGTAAGCTGCTACGTTGCTACGTGTAAACTAATAGAAACGGCTAGCCGTAACGTACACGTGCACAACTGTAACGGGAGAATCCTCCCGCTCGCACACGTGTGTGACTAATCGCGCCTCTATCGCTACACGTTGCACGCTCGCCGAAGGGTCCCTCGCAAGCAATGTGGCCCGGTGCCAATACAAGGCGGCACGCGCCCATTCGCCCTTGGGCGACAATTGCCTTGCCACGTCACCGCGGCCATTGATCCCCAACGCGGCTCTTCGCAGCTGATTCCCTACCGAGCACCCACTCACGCTCTCGAGCGTACCGCTTAAGCGACCCTTCCTGGCGCCCATTCCAGACGCCTGGAATTGTCCCTCCCGCGACCGCTCGCAGCGCAATACGGGACGAGTCCCACACTCTCCCCTTCTTAAACTGGCGCGCTCCTGCGCGCAGGTATCATGTATCCATCAACTCCCCCACCTTCCTTCTCTTCATCCTCACAGCGACTCGTCACTTCCGTTTCCCCTATCCCGATCCAATTCAGCGAGTGGGGAATCATGACGCCTCCGCATCCCGACGCGAAAGGCGACGTCGACAACAACCCTCAGAAGTCTACTCGCTCGTTACCTGCAACGAGTACTCCGACCAATACCACCTCGGCGGTGACAGCGCGCGCGGCAGCCCATCAACCGTTGCCGGGCTCTTATCTTGACCTCTATGCTCCTGCCGCAGCAGCCACGCAAGGCCTTTCTGACCCTTATGCGGGGACTGAAGTGATGCCAAGTTATTACTATAACCACCCACGGCCGCGGCCTGCGCGCGATTCTGTCATCCCCTCGGGTGTTTCGTACTTCACCCCCACAGGTGGCGGCAACCGCCCTCCGCGTTTTGGCTCCACTGCAGCCAGGGGGGACCAAACTCCCGGTCGACAGGGACGGGGCGTCTCCCCTTCGGTACCGGCTCCGCCGAGAATCACAAGTGACGGTAATCGTGGCCGTCTCCCTGGGGAGTCACCTGCGGGATCCGTCCCGGCCCCCGCTGGGGGACAAGTGTACTCTGCGTTGGCTCGCCTCGTTGGCGAAGCTGAGTCACCGGCCATGGCCGCCAAGCTGGGTGAGGTGTTGAACCTGGTCAACACTTTGCCCTCGGGCAAGACGGCAGACATCCCCGGACACACTCCATTAACCGGGGGAACCCCGGAGTCTCAAGGGACGCGACGAGATCCTTATTACGGGTCACCGTCCCCGCGGGCGCCGCGGCCTTTATGGTTGACGAAACCTCCGGTAGCTCCGTCGGATGGAGTTGCCCCTGGGCATGAGACGAGGGTGGTGGAGTGGATGCGGACGCTTCACACGCAACCCTTCATCCATCATCAGGACGCATTCGGGCACGAGCTTTCGCGCGCACCCGGTTACCGCAGCTACGAGTCATACGGACGCTTGCCGTTGCGCCGCCCCGTCCTGGAACGGTTCGAATGCATCAAAGGAACTCACGGAGCCGCCGTGGCGGATCAAGTAATGCGCAAGCGCATGGAACATGGCCGATGTCGTATCACTATCCCGGCCAACTTCCCGAGCGACGTGTATCACCTCAGTGAACCAGAAGACGAACCAATGGTTCGAGTGATCGCCCGTTGGATCAAATTAGACCAACTTGGGGCGTTGGTTGACGATTTCGCTGAGGTGGACATTCGTCTACTGGCGGACCAGGCTCCAATGTTCCCAGTGCGCTGGATTCGCCAGCGGTGGGGTGGGGAGTATCGCGACGAACGTCGGCGCACGTTTCCTCAAACAAGTAACCAACCACTGCATCTCCGGCCGGGTCCGCGGGGTTACGTCATAACGTTCAAGGACGTCGAATACGTGCGCATCCCGACCAGGTTACGCCGACGTTACTATGCTCGCATACCCCGTTGGATGGAAATCCCCGAATGGGAGGTCTTGTTCCCGATGCCGCTCGTGTACCGCTACGCAGCGTCACACCTGGTGAGCTCGGAAGGGGGTACCCTCGCGAGGGTTTTAGACAAGATGGCCCATACGGAATGGGTGTGCTACTACGCCGCGACGTGGTTGGAGAACATCGTGGCGCAAAATCGTATGCACCAGGTCCCTGAGGAGATGTTCAAGAAGATACGCTCTTTGGGCGTCGAGGCACCCATCTGGCCTAGCGGACTCATCCGCAATTTCGAGTGCTTCGATGTCACACCCGAGTTGCTCGAGCATTTCTATCGCTTGCACGAAACATTCCCGTGGGAGACAGTGGACATCGTGCCGCTACCCAATTCTCCTTACGAACCGACGCGTCGGCTGAGCAAGTGGGTGCCAATGGACCCGGTCTCGCATTCGATCGACTTATCGTCGTACCTGTTCGGAGTACGCCTCGAGTTGGGCATCCCCCTTAGGGTCCTCGAATACACTGCCGCGCAACCCCTTATGGGAGGTTGGATGGCCAGGGGGTGGGATTACGTTACCCTAGGGCGACTCGTGGAGGACTGCATATCGTATCAGACCCATGGCGGCCGTCCTCTCCTTCCGCGGGAAGAAACGGGCTTGCCCGTCCCGGTTCCCAGGTCAGCGCGTCCTCCGGCGGCCACAGATGCGTCGGCAGACATAGCCACCGTGGAGCCTGTCCCGGCTGATTCAGCCGGTCTGTCGTCGGTTACTCGGCCGCGGCCGTCCGACCGTTCCCTCCCGTCCGACATGACTGCGCATGCTTCGGCCTTGGAAAAGCGCGTGGAAGAGCTCCAGCGCGCGGTGTCTGCGGGCCGAGAGCGGTTGGCGCGAAGCGAAGCGGCGCGAGTGTCAGCCGAAGCTGCCTTGGCGACAGTTAAGGGCGAGAAGGAAACTCTGCGAGCAGAACTGATGGCTGAGAACACGCTGCTGAAGCGAAAGCACGATGACTTGTTCAAGAGCCGGCTGGGGTACGCGCGTGATTTGGCGGAACAGGAGTTAGCCCTGCAGAGCGCGCTCTGTCAGGTCTGGGATCTGCACCAGCAGTCCAACACGATATGCGCTAGGGCCGCACGCGCCATCATGACGGTAGAAGACCTACGCGTTCGCCAAGCAGACGTTGAAGGGTCACGCCCTCTCCCTGGTAACGCGCTCGCGCGTGCCTTCCCGGGTATGGCGTTCTTACACGGGCGGGGGGTCCCCGCCGCGTCACCCTCGGGTGCAGCGACTGCCCCGGCGGCCACGTCTGAAGAGACGATAACAGCCCCTCTTGGTGCGGTTACGGCCGCGCGTCCCGTTGCCAACGCTCCTACACCGTCGGCTAGGGGCGCTTCCGATGCGGTAGCGTCGGGTGGTTCTGCTCCGGCCGACCCAATGGCAGTCGAAGCTGTCAAGGCGACGACCTCGGTCGCTCCTGCCCCAACGGCAGCGGGAACTGCTACGGCTGCGGCTGTGGTCGAACCCGCCACGAGTAAGCCGACCTCCGCGGTTGCTACCCCTACGGCGACGGGTGTTACTGGTGTCGCCACCGCTGGGGGTACTGAAAAAGAGTCTGAGGGCATAAAGGAGGCAACTCCTAAACCCACTGACGCAACCTCCCTGGTGGCGAGTCAGTGCAAGTCGTTGAAGACCCTCGATCGCCCGCGCGCGCCACGCGTCGCCTCAATGTGACGTCACCGGTGGCGACAGTCGCGGCCGCAGTGGCGGCGGCGGGGCAACGAGTCGCCCGAAGGCGTAAAAGGGCTCAGCCCTCTTCCCCTTCAGCGAGCGTGGGGTCTCCAATTAACAAGGACAGGCCGACTCGTCGGACTCGTACGCGCCGTTAGTCGCAGCCCGTTCGAAGCGCGTAGTAGCAACTGATACCCTAAGGTAATCTTTGACAGTTAATACCCGCGTATAGAGAGCCATTGTAGGTGTGCAACAATAAAGCTGAGTTTCCAAATGAATTCCTTTATGCAACGAGGGTAGGAATTACGCATCACCTAACCCCTGCTACAAAAGAGGTCCCTCGGGAGTCGGATGAAAACTCACCCCGTGGTGTGAGAAACCGTGTCCCGGGGCTATGATGTGCCATAATAATGGCCGTTCGCGATGGCCTTCGCCGCTAGTCGCCTTACGCTCTTGGGCGATGCGTGGCTACGGCCTTCGCTGTTGCGCGAATTCAACTGAATTCGCCATCCGAACTGACGCTCTCTTGCAAGACGTCATCGCTTTTGTCAGGCGGCTCGATAGCCGCAGTGACAATCTTTACCGGCAAGCCGGTGAGTGAGAATCGCTCTCACGCATGGAACTGGCAATAGAGTTCCCACTGGACGGAAGTCGAGGGGTCGTGCGACCATCCACGCACGCGTGTCGAGAGTCCCAAGGTACGTGCATCCCATCGCGGACAATTACAACCGGCCATAGTGAGAGGCAAGCTGTAAAATTCTCAAGTCCGAAGACGTCCGTTGTCCTGCGCAGCCACTTGTTCGGGATGACTACGGTCAGGGCCGTTGTGAGACGCTGGTGTCGCTAGCGTCGGCGCTCCGCGCACGATAGGAGAGTTGCCCACCATCAGTGACAGGGCGCTCACTTAGGCGAAATCCTCCCGAGTGAGTCGACCTTGAAATGGGTGATGGCCTAGGCCAATTGTTTTCCGAGTCGCTAGCGATGTTCGGCGTACTCCAGAGTGCCCGTGCGCGAGTTTTGAAGGACAATGGTGGACACTACATTAATGTAAACTGAGGTTATTGTGTTCACCCTCAGGTTGCATCTTGCCCAATTTCGCAGATGACAATTTTTTGCAATGCCCAATTTGCCTGGGAGCAGATCGCCGAAATTTTCTAAGTCCAAGGACGAATGTTAAATCGCAACGCCACTCGCTCGAAACCATAGCGAACAGAACCGTCGGGAGTCGTTGGGAATGCTGGCGTTGACGCCTTCCGGAAAGTTAGCAAAACTAGTCGCAATCGGCGTTAGAACGTCCGCGAAGGTGGGTTCTACGCGAGTGCGTTCCCCTTGCCGCGGGTGTTCGGCCTTGGCCAACTGTTTTTCCAAGCCGCTGGTGCTGTTCAGCATACCCTAGAGTGTCCATGTGCGGATTTTCACGCCCAACGGTGGACACTACATTAATGTAAATCGAGGTGACTGCCCGCACCTTCTAGCTTCCCACCCTCCCAATAGGGGTATGGAATTTTGCAATTTGCCATTTGCTCCCAGAGCAGTGCAAGGTTTTCCTAAGTCTCGGGCGTAATTTGCTTCTGGCTCCGGCCTGCAAACGACACCCTAGGGTGGTTTCACTGGGGATGATACGGCTGCTGGTGACATTCATTTCCTTGCGGACTCGCAATGTTGGCGTTGCTAGCCAGGGCTTGCGGAGGTGCGGCTGACGCACCATGGTAATAGCGCGCTGCCGGCTCGAATGCATGTCTCTGGTCACGACCAACTACCTTCCAAGTTTCCGACGGGGTCCAGCGTACTCAGAATTGTACGTGTGCGAAGTCGCGAACGCAATAGCGACCACTTTTTCCTCTCACGGCTGGTTGCAGAGTACCCCTCAGTCCAAGGACGAACGGGGGATTCCGGATCTTCCTCGCATGTCCTCGGACCTTGCGCGCCATGGTATGGACACTGAAGTCGCGTAATGGCGTCCATGGCTTCCCGGTCGCGGGTCGCGAGATGCCGCGGCGTGCATAACAAGGAACTCCCGTGGGGTGTTTGTTAATGATTGCAGGCTGGAACTCACAAGTGAGTTGGGGAAGCCACAGGATGGCGGCCCGTGATTAGTCAGTCATGACGCGATTCCTACAGGGAAGCACGCATCGCTGACCGTGGTCACGACCATTGGTCCATTCTGATTCGATCATGCCCAAGGGGTGTTTCCGTGCACGAAAGCAAAAGGGGCTTCCTAGGAAGGAAGGTTTGCAGGGTCGGCCGCGGTCCATTGATTGCTCCCTTGACGTGGCAGAGGGGGTTCAGGAAGGGGGGTACGCGCCTTAGGCGGGTTATTGACCCTACATTACTTCACCCAGAAGGGGAAGAATACGTCAGGGCGATCACCCTGGATGTCGACATCCCTGGTGTTTCTATTGGCTCCCGCCCGATTTGCGTCCATCCCTTCCGGCACGGCGCACGCGCCGTGGTCAGCGTACACTCGTAGCGATATATCGGTCTGGTTGTGTACGTTGCCATTTGGCCACGGCCAACCAGCGCGTGACATCTGGGTCCGGTGACTGTGCGTCACTTAGATCCAACGGACGCCGTGGATCAACGATATTCTTACCTTCCGGCTGTGACTTGGCCGTTTGAAACGAGCGCGCTCTTTTTGACGTGCGGTCCGTTTCCGATGCCGAGCCACTATGGCTGGGGGAAGGTTCGCTTCCGGCTCCCAGGTATCCTCCTCGGGGGCGTACCCCAACCAGCGCACACGGAAGTAGGACACGCCATCATCGTCTACCCATTCCTCGATAAGGTCGTCTATCGTATACTCCTTGGAGTGTTCCTCGGAGTCACCGTCGACCGGCGTCGGACTGACCAGTTCGCTTGCGTCCTGCGTTACCCGTGGGTAATCTTCGCGTACGATTGGCGCGGGGGTGCTTCCTTGGGGATTGCGCGGGTCGGATACCGTATTCCCGGATGGCGGGACCGCCCTATCTGCCGGTAGAAGCGCTTCGGAACCCGGTTCCGTCTGTACTTCGTTCGCCCGGGGGCGACGCGGCAATCGACTTCTTGCATTAGCGGTTTCGCGGCCTTCCTCCTCACCGTCGCTACCCGGCTGCACCGGTCCATGACCCGGGGCTGGGCGTACGCGATCCGAACTAATTCTCTCGGGAATTCCGTCGACAAGTATGTCAAACGTGTGACCTTGGTTAGATATAACCGTATACGGACCCATCGATTGGAAATCCAACTTGTTCCGGGCTCGCCCGAGTATAGTCGTCTCCTGGGAGGTATTGCGCAAGTCGATATAGACTGCGTCCCCGGCTCGGATGCGGCGATTTGGTGCTCGCACCGCCTTATCGAAGTCGCGCTTGTACCGGGCTTGCATTCTCGCGAGCGAGGAATTAGCGCGCGCATACAACCCACGAAGCTGCCGGCGCCAGGAAGCACGCGTCCAGGCTTCATCGCCTTTGAGTGTAACATCCTCCAAGCCTATCGGCGGTGGCGCGCGCGTCAAGACCAATTCGAAGGGAATTGTATTCGTCGAGCGGTGCACGCACCGATTGTACGCATAGG
The DNA here is from genome assembly GCA_030407315.1 of Asparagopsis taxiformis. Lineage (NCBI taxonomy): Eukaryota > Rhodophyta > Florideophyceae > Bonnemaisoniales > Bonnemaisoniaceae > Asparagopsis > Asparagopsis taxiformis. Next base: position 13,253 of record JALQPE010000069.1, on the reverse strand, counting down.
CAAGGACGGGGAGGTATTCGTCCCAGTTGCGATGATCCTCAGCCACGTAATGGCGCAGCATAGACGCGAGCGTCCTATTGAATCGTTCGACCTGACCGTTCGTCTGCGGGTGATACGTAGTAGTAGTCACCGGCTTAATACCCAAAATGACGCAGGCGTCGACGAAGGTCTTAGAACGAAACTGGGGTCCATTATCCGACAGGATAGTCTTAGGTGCCCCATAAGTAAACACCCATTCCTCCACAAAGGCTTTCACAACCAAGCTAGCTTGTATCGAGCGCATGGCACGAGCCTGCACAGCTTAGAATAACGGTCCATGATGACCAGAACGTGTAACTTTCCTCGGGAGGTTTTCGGTAGAGGACCCATGAGGTCTATGGCGACGTCCTCAAGTGGCCTAAGGGCCGGGAACAACTTCAAGGGGTTGGTATGGCGGGACAGCTGCATCCTATCCCTGGCGCATGTTTCGCATCCGCGCACGGTGGCGTGCACATCGACGACCATGGTCGGCCAATAAAGTCCCTGTCGTAGAGTATCGTACATCCGCCTCACCCCTGGATGTCCAGCGGTGGCGGAGTAGTGATAGTTACGCAACAGCCGAGGCCGTAGCGATTCGGGCACGAGGACCTGTGGGCGAGCGAGCGCTGGCAATTTCCTCGCGAGGATCCCGTCTTCTGTAAGAACCACTTGCTGGTCCACTCCGTCATCCATACGTTTGCGCATAGTCTGACAAAACTCATCAACCAGTTGCGCTTGGATCCACTCATCCCTCGAGATGGCTTCGGGTACCAACTCGTGAGTGGAGACAAAACATGGCACGGCAATCGCCCAGGGCAACGGATACATATCCTCTGTCACTCTGTACTCATCATCCTTCGTAAAGGTCCCGTGGGTTTTCTCCCCTTCTTGGATTGAGAAGGTGGGTATGTCCTCGTCGATGGGGGTTCGGTCTTCACCGGTGGTCTCTATCCGCGACAGCGCGTCTGGAACGACGTTTTTAATACCTGGGCGGTATTGAATATCGAAGTCGAACTCCGACAACCGTAGTCGCCAGCGTGCTAGACGTCCCTCGGAAGGGGTAATGGACAGGATCCATGTGAGCGAATTATGATCCGTTCTGACGGTGAAGCGAGCCCCTTCTAAGTAGGGCCTTAGGAGGCTGATAGCCCAGAACACCGAGAGGCATTCCTTCTCCGTTGTCGTGTAGCGGCGTTGCGTGTCCGTGAGCGTTTTGCTCCAGTACCCCACGGGGTGTAGCAGTTTGTCCTCCTGTTCTTGCAATAGGGCGCACCCCATCTGCCCGTCCGACGCGTCTACGTCGAGCGTGTACGGCTTCCCAGCATGCGGGAGGCGTAGGATAGGTGGCGACGCGAGCGCCTTTTCAATTCGTTAAATGCCTCAAGCTGGGCATCTGAGGGCTCATCCAACTGCACGGGCATACCCTTCTTTAGTAACTCCGTGAGCGGCGCAGATATCTTGGCGTAGGATTTAACGAAACGTCGGTAGACGTTGCAAGAACCCAGAAAACTCCGTAGCTGTGTTTGCGTCCGTGGGTACAATGATCCGTGGATCGCATCTAGGCCAGTGGTTATGACCTCGAGCTTGCCCGTCGAATGCGGTGTCCGAGATAATCCACACTCTTGCGGAAGAACTCGCTCTTCTTGAACTTGAGCGAGACTCCTGCATTCCGTAGAATGGTCAATATGGCGTCGACGTGCGCAATGTGTTCTTCTTCTTCTCGCGAGAAGATAATTACGTCGTCGAGATACACTAGGCAGAACTGCCATTTGACTCCCGAAAGGAGAATGTCAAGCGCACGCTGGAAGGTTGCGGGCGCGTTAGTAAGGCCAAAAGCATGCGCACGAATTGGTAGGAACCAACGTGTGCTGTAAAAGCCGTCTTCTCCTTGTCCACCTCGGCGATTGGAATCTGCCAATACCCGCTGTTGCAATCAAGCGTGGCAATGCTGCTTCACCCGGAGCCATGCGTGATGCAAAGTCGTGCTGTCGCTCTGAGTCGATGCTGGATCTGCCAAGACTCGTGCAGCTGTCCATCGCTCGGATGGTGGTATGCATAACTTAAACTGTCACCGAGGGAGTCGATGCAGTCATCCATCCTCGGGATGGGGTATGCATCCTTGTCACGGCGTTAAGCCGTCGGTAATCGACGCAGAAACGCGACGAACCATCCTTTTTCGGCACAACCACAACTGGGCTTGCCCATTCTGACTGTGCCGGCTCGATGACGCCGGCCTGAAGCATTTCGCGCACCTGGGTGGCTATAATCTCGCGATTTTTATGCCCCGCTCGGTACGGTGCTTGCCGAATTGGCACGGTGTCAGGCTTCAAGTCGATGCGGTGCTGCGTCGCTGAAATCTCACCAAGGTGACCACTCCACATCGACGCGTGCTTTTCCAGCATCGCTATGATTTTCTTCCCAAGGGAAGGGTTGGAGACTTCGATAGTGTCCAACACGGTTTGGCGCCAATCTGGCGCCGGTTCTGCCCGGAGGCATGCCTCGCCCGTCGGTGGCTCGCCACCAACCGGTAAGGCATTATCGATGACCCGTGGGTCTTTGGTTCTCCCAGGGTCGTTAGCCTCGCGCGGGCCATTCTCTATGGACCCGACCGTGAGTATCGAGGCTGGCGGACCCTCAGTGTGTCCGAGAACCATGCCTTTGGGCAACTTAACATCTCGGTTGCCGAAATTGGCAACCTCCACGGCGAATGGTACCAACGCACGAGCGCTGATGACACCGTTCGCCATCTGGATGTTTTTCCCTTCAAGAAGGGCCTTCTTCGGAACCAAGACTTGGAGACCTGGCTCCGAAGTAATTACGGAGACTCGAGTGGTCCGTCGCGGCGGGAGGTTATACTCGCAGCCACGCGGACGTTGCGGTTGCGCGGCCTCGGTAGCAATGGCGACTGAGGCACTGGTACTCTCGTGAGAGACTTCCGCCACCCAATGGGTATACGTTCCTGGGTATGGCGCATGAAACAGCCGTTTTGGCGGAAGTACGGCATCAACATGAGCGTTGATGAAATCACATCCAAGGATGCAAGCGACAGCAAGTTGTTCGACAACTATGAAGCGTTGCCGAATCGTCGATTTCCCAACCTGGAGGTGTAGGATTGCCACGGCAATTGGTGGCATTCGGCGGCCGTTTGCATCAAGAACTCGAGTTCCTGCGGGAAGTTTTTCGAGAGGATATCGCTGCCGCCAATCAGTGGGGAGCGCGTTCTCTCGAATAACACTAAGGCTGGCCCCAGTGTCCAACACTGCGGCCAAGTAACTAAAACTGACCTTGGTCAATCCTAGCAACGCGTCAACTTGGTAGTTGCGCGTTCCGACGGTTAGTACAGAGACGTCACCGGCTCATCCCTTGAGCCGGCTGGTTGTCCTTGGACAATGTTCTGCACTACAGGGGCAAGTTGGCTTGTAGCCGTTTGGGCTTGACCAACTTGTTCAGCACCCGGAAGCGGTGAATGAGCGAATTTCACACCGGGTGTCGAGGCGCTCGGAGGCGGTTCCCCTACATCGCCTCCTCCATCCCGTTTTCCGGGTGGGGGCCAATATCGCTGGAGGAAGAGCTCCCTCCTACCGATAGCTCGTCCAACTCCCGTGGGAGTTCAGCTTCTTCGGTGTCAACCATAGGGTGCGTAGCATATCCCTTTCGTTCTGGTCGTATGGTTCGCGCGCCTGCGCGGCCTTGATGCTATCGCGGACCTCCTGGGGGAGTAAGCGGCATTGGGTCATGACATGACCCACCTTGCGGCATACGAGGCAACGTGGCGGCGTGCGTGCGCTGGGTACACTCGCGAGTGTGGGGTCTTAGGGTATTCCCGTCGCTGACCCAAGGGTCTTCCACGGTCCCTGTCTCGTCGACCACCATCGGAGCCATTGAAGTCCAACTGGCGTTGAGTGGGGGTGTGGGCGGTTGCGCCGGCCTCTACCCCTCCTTCAGAAACTCCTATGGGAGTCGTATCGACCGAATCCAGAGGCGGGGTATTTTCCCCGCCGAAGGCCACGGCCAACACGGCGTTATTGCCTTGTTCGCTCGCGAGCGTTCCTTCGTCTACGGATATCGTATTCACCCTACGCGTGGTGACCCGTTTCTGCGTAGGTATCGGGGATTAGTGCGCAGGCGGGAGTGTTGGCGCTGCGTTTCACGAGCAGTATCGCCAAGGCTCTGCGCGCGCATACGAACGTCCTGAAACGTCATACGGGGGTTTTTGGACACATCATCCCGCACAACGTGTTGTGAATATGATAATAATCCATCGATGTAAATCGCCATGAGGGAGCGCTCGAGGAATGCGTCACCGCACCTCAGGGCTTCCCTTCGGAGACGGAAGGCGAACTGGTCTTCAGTCTCTGCTACGCCTTGGCGCATTTGCGTGACTTGACGGTACGCGTGCTGGAGTACCGACTCCTTCGCGTACGCGAGTAACAGCCAGTTGACGGCTTCCGGATAGGAATTGATGATATCAATTCCCGGACGTGCGTCGGCAAAACCCGTGCCTCGGCCGACGTAAGAGAGCATCGTTTCACGAGCCTCCCCAGCCATGAAATATTTCATGAGCGGGAGGGCTCCTTCGGCCACGCCGGTTTCATCACACGCAAACTTGAAGTTCTTCAAGAACGCCAGAACGGCGATTGGGTCTTCACCAGTGAAGAGCGGTACGGTCATGACATGCCTGAGCTGTCTTGCCGTCCGGGACAGCCGCTGGGCGACTTCATCGTCGTAGCGGTTGTCTTGGTTCCGCAACCTATATGTGCGGTAAGATAGGGCCTTCGTGAAGCGCTCGTTAAGCGGCCTGATTTCGACAAGGCCGGGGTAAGACGAGTCTGGTGACTCTTCCGCCCGGGGGGGCGTTCTTGGTGTGGGGCTTGAGCGCATGATTCACGCATGAGGTCCACCCAGCGACGGGCTTCTTCATGTTCCCTATTTTCCCTGCGGGGGTCATGGTTCGGTGGGTCTCCACCGATCGGTTCCATTCGAACCGCCGAGCGGCGTCATCGTTCCGGCCCGCTCTGCTGCGAGGAGAGAGCGGACTTAACGGCGCCTCGGCGTCCTGCATTTCTGTCACAGGCGTCCCGGACGAGATGCGGAATTTCGAGCCTTAGGGCCGTCTTGAGTCGCGTGTAAACGCGTTCGGTCACGACCGACTCCAATTGTCTGGTCACGATGGGAACGATTTCGGAGATCAGCGAGGCGCGCATATCGTCATAAGCTGCCTGCGGGTGAATGTCGCGGTCGATACGCCACCTCCTCGCGAGCGATTTCACGGGCTACCTCCCGTGCGATAGCCCGGATCTCCTGCGGGCAACTGCCGTGGCAGGGCGGCTGCTTCAAAGCCGCACTGGGCAGGCGTAGTGGCCGTGCTTGGCCTCCGTGTGGGGCCTCTGTCTGTGTTTTCGGAAGTGGACGCGGACGTCCAGTCTCTCTAGTACGGGTCCTAGTCGGCCCGAGATTTCTAGAAACAAATGAACGTCGCGTCCAAAAAAAAATAAAAAAAATTTTTTGGATGCGGACGTCCACTTCTCTAGTACATATGGCGGAATACTAGGGCCCGACATCCACTTCTCTAGTACATTGGCGGAATACTAGGACCCGACATCCACTTTCTCTAGTACGTTGGCGGAATACTAGGACCCGACATCCACTTTCTCTAGTACATATGGCGGAATACTAGGACCCGACATCCACTTTCTCTAGTACATATGGCGGAATACTAGGACCCGACATCCACTTTCTCTAGTACATATGGCGGAATACTAGGACCCGACATCCACTTTCTCTAGTACGTTTGGCGGAATACTAGGACCCGACATCCACTTTCTCTAGTACATATGGCGGAATACTAGGACCCGACATCCACTTTCTCTAGTACATATGGCGGAATACTAGGACCCGACATCCACTTTCTCTAGTACATTGGCGGAATACTAGGACCCGACATCCACTTTCTCTAGTACATTGGCGGAATACTAGGACCCGACATCCACTTTCTCTAGTACATATGGCGGAATACTAGGACCCGACATCCAGTATACAATATATCAGCGAAAACCGGGAGGGAAGAAATTACAGCGGATGGTAAATTCAGGGCCCATATCGGACCTTTTATTCTCTCATTTAGGAAACTGCTCGTATACAATACGTCTCTCTAGAATAGGGAATACATATCTGGTCAGAATAGGAAATAAATACCCGGTTAGAATAGGAAATAAATACCCGGAGAATAGGAAATACGTATCCAGCCAGAATACAAAATACCTGTCAGCATATCGTCGATCACCCATCTCCCTCACTATCGCGTTCTCCCTACCATCCGAACGCCATGCACCACCATCCGCACATACTGCAAGAACCCTCACGACCTAGATTACAAAAAAATCGCTCCTTCCCAATACCATCCCCGCTTTCCTCGACACCACCCCAGCCCATTAAATCATCAAGACATCAAACACGAACATGGTCAGCAAAATCTTACACCACTTGAAACGCACTCTCACTTCTATCGTATGCCCCAAAATATACACATACCAGAAACACCTCACAGCTTCATTCCCATCTTCCTACATCCCTTCTTCACTCTCCTTCAGTCCTGCCGTTCCTGCTTCACCACTCCTGCATCACATACACAACATCAGAATCAACCACAACAGTCAGACTCAAAAGCAACGCTTACCACGACAGATATCCTAGAAACTCCCTTACTTACCTCTCCGAGAGGATGACTGAATCATCCATCCTACACAAAATACAAACCATGATCCAAAAACCTTGCAATGAATAATCAAAGTCAGCAGTCCATATCTTCGCAAAACAAGTCTTGGTGCTCAGTAAAACTTACCTTCTGTCATCAACATTCCTGCATCATCTACACAACATCGGAATCAACCACAACAGTCAGACTCAAAACCAACCTTCCATCACAGCATACTTTCAAAACTCGCACACTTACCTTCGCTCCACACAATACACACCATGACTCAATAGGCTTCCAATGAAAAATATCGCATCAACGGAAATAGTCAGACTCAAAACCAACCTTCCCTCGCTGCTTACTTTCAAAACTCGCACACTTACTTTACCTGTTCCATCCTGCACACAATAAAAACCATAAATCACGTAATCGTGTAGCCAAGAAAAGTAGTCAGCATTCCGCATCTTCGCACAACCGGTCTGGGCGCCCAATGTGACTTACCTTCCGTCATCACTATTCCTCCATCACCTACGCAACATCGGATTCAATCGCAACAGTCAGATTGAAAACCAACGTTTCCCTCGCTACATACCCTGAGAACTCGCAAATGTACCTCTCATCCATCCTACACACAATACAAACCATGATCCAAAAACCTTGCAATAACAATAATCATAGTCAGCAGTCCATATCTTCGCAAAGCACATCTTGGCACTCAATGAAACTTACCTTCCGTCATCAACATTCCTGCATCATCTACACAACATCGGAATCAACCACAACAGTCAGACTCAAAATCAACCTTCCCTCACAGCATACTTTCAAAACTTCACGTACCTCTCTTCCATCCTCCGCTCAATACACACCATCAGTCAACAGGCTTCCCATGAAAAATATCGCATCAACGGAAATAGTCAGACTCAAAACCCACGCTTCCCTCAACGCATACCCTCGAGGGTAGAGGATGGAACGAAGGTACGTGCGCGAATCTTGATCAAGATTCGCGCACGTACAAAGCAAAGTCGGTCAAAGAAGATCAGTCGGTGATGAGGGCGGAGTGGAGCCTGCGGCGTCGACCGGACAGCTTTCTGCGTCCGCTTAAGTCTTGCTGTGCATACTCGAAATCATCGCCGGCAGTGAGATTGAGTATGGCCCAAGCCATGGTCTCTGATTCCCCGAACAAAGAGATCCGGATCGAGAACAACGAATATAAACATATAATCATATATATGAGAATCCATTTGCTTTCCTTACATGATCTGTGGCATATCCGCTGTAAAGCACATTCAGATTCCACGAAGTTTGGAAATAAAAAAGTTTATTATTACAAATGAATTAATTGAAAATTCATCTCCCAGGGCAGTCGTTCGTCCTTCCATGCACACGTTGCCAGCACGCAATGTGATGTAACAGTTGGAAATGATTGAACTCTCGGTTAAATTCCACCGTTGGGATGTCAGCTGGAGTGAGCACAAAACTACTACCCAAAAACTACGAACACGTTACATTCCAAGTCTCGAAAGCACCACAAAATAAAATTGGTCGCATCTGGACGGCACAGTCTCCCCTGTTCAGCTCGCAATCCTCCCTTTTGCGTCAAAACTCGACATGGAATGCAAGTATGAAGGGTGCTTCTACTACTGCGTAGATGCTTATGCGCTCGCGCTGCATGAGCGAACGTGTCGCTACCGTTTCAACCCCTCTCCCCAACATTTCAACAACGCTCGTGTCCCTGCCGTCACCCATGAGCCTGCTCGAAACGGCGACCATGATTCCCCGCAACCCAGCTCCCCAGACCCAGAATCTGGTCGTGCTTCCTCCAGCGACTCACCCTGTGACGCTTCACTGCCACCAACCTCAACCCCCTCCCGCGCAGACCTCCTCGTGCAATCCCTCGCCGCCAGTCTCACAACCCTCGAGTACAAGGCCGGCGCTGGCCGCGTGAGCGAAGTCATCACCATCCTACAAGACCCCGCATTCTCCCTAGAAAAGTTCAACAGCGCCGTTCGCACCGTAGAAGAATGTCGCCACGTTACCGCTTCCATGGTCGAAACACATTTCCGCACCGAAGGTTACAAGAGCCACATCATTCCAGACAAAACTGGTAAGTACTCGGCACAGCTGTACCTCCGCGACCCAGTCGACATGCTCCGCAGGCAGTTAGCACTGGCTAACGACCAAAATACTCTCTTCCACCCCTCCCCACAGACCGCCCCAGACGGCACCGCAATATTTTCTCATCCCCTACACACAGAATTCGCGAAAACGCTGCACCAGGTTACTAGACAGCGCGTGCAGCTCTCGGAAGATCCACAGGTCGTATGGGCAGAGGAAAATGATCCCACCGCTTCCTCCTTTGCCGGCCTCCTCCAAGTGTACTCCGACAAGAGCAGCACAAGCCTCAAGAGCTCCGCAATCGTCGCATACCCCATACACGTCACACTGCTCAACTTCTCCGCCCCCCTCCGTCGCCACTGCATCCGTACCGGCCTCACCATCGTCGGGTATCTTCCGTACATTGTTAACCCTTCGTCCAACGCCTTGTTCGGTGATGAAATGCCGACAACCTCTAGTTCTGCTAGTCGCGCTCGCAAAATTGATATTCTTCATAAAGCACTCGAAAAAGTGTTTTCGTCCCTATCCACCGCGTTCTCTTCCGGGTTCCCCTGCACAGACTCCACTGCAACTGCCCGCCAATGCTTTCCCATCCTAGCCAATTATTGCTGCGACTTTCCAGAGGCCAAAGAGCTCTCATGCACTCGCAACAGCACTACCACCACACATCCCTGCCACCGCTGCTACATCCCCGCCACTCAACTTGAATCCAGCGCGCCACACCAGCCCCGCTCCCTCGATGATACACGCTCTGCACGCCAAGAGAGCGCTCAGGAGCATACAACTGCTCCGCTCGAAGCTCTCTCCCTCCTCGAACAACACTCTGTCCTCGAATCGACCGCTCTTTTACCCACCAACAGTCCCCTAGACCCCTACAACATTTTCTCCTTCGAGCCTCTGCACAATCTCCACCTCGGCATCTCAAAGCTCATCAAACAGTGCATTGTCCACCGCCTCAGCTCCCCAGACCTCACCACCACACTGCCTCCCATTCCGGGACACCTCGCACCTTCAAGAAGGTGAAAAAATCCATCCTCGCCGGCTCAAACAGCATTCTGTCCGCTATCGAACGCGACTACTACATCACCGGTCTTCATGTCGACTTCTCCAAGGGTGAGAAGGGCACCAATTTGAACGGCCTCTTCACGGAGGACGGCATACGCGGCATGCTCGCAGCCAAAGACTATCACCATGTCGACATGGTGTTCCCTTTCATCGCAGCATTCATTGACACATGCTGTGACGAAGTAGATACAGCCCCCCTCACTTCCATCTGCACGCAATACTCTGACCTCGTCGCATGGGTCATGAAACGCGGTCGCATCAAGCACTGGACTGCCGCCGAACTAGAAAGCCTCCAGAACTCCATTTCCTATTTCAAACAATCAATGCTCTCCACCCTCGGCCCATTCCACACCACAGGTCTCAAAACTTTCAAGTTCCATCTTCTAGACCATCTTCCCGGTGACTTGCAGAGATATGGCGCCCTGGAACACATTGATGCAGGCCCCTACGAACACTCGCATCTTCTGTTCAAACAGAGTTATAGGAAAACCTCTCGAAGGCGCTCCACAGCCATGGAAGAGACTATTCGCCACATGGAATTCTCCTTGGCCACTCCAACTGGTCATACCCCATCGAACACATTGGGAAACGCACGCATGATATCGCCCACAGACGGTGCAGTACTCGTTCGCGACGGATTCACCGTTGCACTGCACGACTTTGCCTCCCTGCTGCCCGATGCAACCCTCCTCGTTGCAGATATCGACGGACAGCCCGATCCTGCCACTCTTTTGCCGCTGCACAACTCCTCGTTCCCGTCTGGCACCATAACGCTATTCCAGCAACTCGGTGACACAGCTGCACAAGCGTTCCTCACCCTCGCTAGACTGCGCGCCACGGCAGAAGGCCCTCCAATACATGACATGGACATTTCCGTCACCGTGGTAAAGTCCGCCTACGTCATGGGAGGGTACGTCCCAGATGCCGACGACTTTGACCCGCACAGTGGCATGCTTCGCCCCACAAACGTGTCGAGGCACAAGCAGCAGCGCGTCTTTGCAACTTCATCGTTCGGCCCCGCAAAGAGATCGCAGTACTCCTTTGTCGTCATCTCCGGAACTGCCGATGACTACAGAACCATATGGGTAGGGCGCGTCCTGGCACTGGTACGCCTGCAGTCTCCAAACCTGTTTCAACCTGTAGAACTCGCTTTCGTTCAGTATATGACCTGCTTTGCCCCAAAAACCGCTGTGGAAAAATCACTTGGGTGCATTTGTTTAAAGTGGTCCACATGGGACCCGGACAACGGATCCGTTGACAGCAATGACACTGCATCCCACAGTGCAGGTGGTCCTTGGTTTGACCTCATTCCTGCATCTACTATATCTGGCACCGTGCACATCGTACGAAGTAACTTTCCAGTCAAGCCATTTACGAAACAAATGCACTGGTCGGACCACCGTTTCTATCTCAACCGCTTCTACACCAACACTGATTACCAATTCACAGATGATAATGAAGAAGAATAAATCTAAATCGCAGCACTCTATTGATAATGTACTACATGATAAACCTTCTAGTCAACGTCACATTTACTGCACTAATTTCAACCATCCTCCATTACGCCAAAACCGTTATCAGCAGTGGCTGCATGGCGCCGCTCCATGCCCCCATACTGTGGGGCATTGATTTCGACATTCAGGTTTGCACTCAGGTGTCCAGCATATGGGTCAACGACGAAAAGTTCTGCGCCAATTAGTCCTTGCGCAATCACACAATCCATTACAGCACCGAGGTTTGACGTAATATGCGATTGAATCCAATCCTCGGACACTAGAACAAGTGATGAGCAGCGGTTTACATCATCAACGACATGAACAATTCCAGACCCCTCTCCGCTTTGCCACACTTCAACAGCCTCTCTCGTCACAGTACGGCTTGCAAACACATGCCGTGACTGTGCACTAGTCCGCTGTTCGCTCTCGACAACGTCCGTTTCTTCCCTTGCTTGCGAGCCTTGGAGACAAGACATGCAGTACACCACCATACCAACTAATTGCTGAAAAGCTACCCCCACATATTGACTGTACCGCCTTGTAAACTCCTTCTGCCGTGCACCTCCTTTCCCCTTCGGTTCATCCAAACACTCCACAGTAGTCACTAGCCAAGCATCCAGGCGCGCCAGCGTTAGTATGCTCGTCTCTATGTCCATTACTTGTTCTGGTCGTATCGAATAACCCCTGAAGATGTCCAGCACATTCACAGCTACTCGGTTGTTAAACCATGCATCACCATTCACTTCCATTTCGAAGCTGTCAGGAACCAAGCCTTTGCTGTATCGCAGCTCTGAGAACGGTGCCGTTCGCCACCTCCCCATATCCAAATCACCGTTACTTTCCCGTTTCAAAAGCTTCTCAGACGCTTCGCGCTTTTGTTCCTCTCGCTCGTCCATCTCAGCTCGCGTCGTCAGCATCGTGCATCTAGACATTAATTTCGTGTACCCCAGCGAACCGAACAATCTGTCCCTCGCATTACGCTTCCGTGCACTCATCACGTCGGACAGTTTCTGCGTCACCTTCACTTTCAATTCCTTGCTCCCCGCCACAGCCTCTTGACAGCACACACGCTGCTCCTCATCGGAAACACATCACACCACACTCGGACTTTGACGCAGTACGTGTCGCACCAAGTCATTCAGCAGATCACTCTCGTCCCTGTACGAAGGTGTATACCACTGCAGATTCTTGATGATATAGCCCGGAGGGGTAGCAATATATCCTACACCGTTTTCGCTCCAAAGTGCCCCTTCTACCGGCTCTACCTCGATGGTACGTCCAGTCCAACGTCTCTGCGTTTGTTCCGCTATAGGGTCCAGCTCCATAGTCTCGTTCTTGCACCACTTTGTCAGGTTTTCCTCAACCGCCCTAAGAACTCCAAGGTATTTCACAGGAATGGCTTTCTGTATTTTCGACTTACCGCCACCGTGATCACTGATTCTACCTGTTCTCGCAATTGCAGTAAGGCTGGCATTTTCCGCCTGCAGAGTCTTCACCTTAGCCTCCAACGCAACAATCTCCGTGGTGAGCGCCTTGTTTGCTATGTCCTGGCTAAACACTTTTTTTTCCAGCTCCGCGATCTTCTTCTTCTGCGCATTGATGCGACTCGCCATTAAATCGATGGATTCCGGCGGATGCAACCTCTCTGCCCTCACCGTCCCCCATCTCCCACGCTATCGGGAATATGATGTCCTCCATCGCCAATAGCCTGACGTCGCGGGGGCGTTACGCGCATATTTGGCACCAATGACAGTCTGTTGTGACGAGGCCCGCACTCCGGCTGCTCTCTCCCCTCAGTACCACCTGACCGCCGATGATAGGTGGCAGCCTGTGAACGTTGCTCAGAAACAACATCCCTGCCGCTA